>JAACJT020000046.1:23778-48305 GCA_009936485.2 Gymnarchus niloticus
GGTGGGGGGTGGGTGTGGGGGTTGGTGGGTGGGTGGGGGGGGGGGTGTGGGGGGGGGGGGGGGGGGGGGGGGGGGGGGGTGGGGAAGGTGTTTACTTGTCATAGCATTTTGCGGTGTGTAGACGTAGCAAAAAGTTACACCTTATATATGACTCTGTTCTCACGACAGTAGGAAATGTGAATCTTAGCGTGTTTTCACTCCTGCCTGAAATGGATAATCGATGATGAAAGGGCCCCTGAAATTGTGAATCACTTATCCATCTTTCTTGGTGTGTGTACATTTTCAGTGTAACAGTTCCCTCTACATTACTGGCCTGGACTGCAGTAAAAATGCAGTGCCCCTTTAAAAGGTACACTCAGGCACTCTGTGATGTCACTACTTAAATGCATGTTTTTACGTTAACAGACTGAATACAGCTGTAGGCGGGCTGTTGACATGCTGTGTTTCTGTTTTCTCCCTGTTGGCACAAGCTGTGGTCTGATCCGTCACTGGCTGTACCGCGTCGTGGATTACATGTTTATTTTTTGTGCTTTGTCTCTGAGGAATTGGATATTGTCCATCATGCATAAATGGGGTCACCGATGGAAGTGTATTTAAAGTGTTAGACTACAGCGTGGGCTGTAGGGGCCCTCGAGGTAAACAGTCAAAGGCACTGGGTGGGCTGTGCAGGTACTAAACAGGAGATCAATGCAATTCCGCTCTAATTGCTCATTAAAATAACAATTGCTAAGAAGGGGATAGATCCCCAGTGGTGAATGCAGCGTGACTAGGATGGGAAGAGACCGTGTCAGAGACCAGCTGTCCTGTTTCCAGACCACAGGGTGGAAGTCCAGCGGTCCTGTTTCCGGACCGAGGGGTGGAGGTTCAACGGTCCTGTTTCCGGACCGAGGGGTGGAAGTCTAGTGGTCCTGTTTCCGGACCGTAGGGTGGAAGTCCAGCGGTCCTGTTTCCGAACCGAGGGGTGGAGGTTCAACGGTCCTGTTTCCGGACCGAGGGGTGGAAGTCTAGTGGTCCTGTTTCCAGACCGTAGGGTGGAAGTCCAGCGGTCCTGTTTCCGGACCGAAGGGTGGAAGTCTAGTGGTCCTGTTTCCGGACCGAAGGGTGGAAGTCTAGTGGTCCTGTTTCCAGACCGTAGGGTGGAAGTCCAGCGGTCCTGTTTCCGGACCGCAGGGTGGAAGTCCAACGGTCCTGTTTCTGGACTGAGGGGTGGAGGTTCAACGGTCCTGTTTCCGGACCGAAGGGTGGAAGTCTAGTGGTCCTGTTTCCAGACCGTAGGGTGGAAGTCCAGCGGTCCTGTTTTTGGACCGCAGGGTGGAAGTCCAACGGTCCTGTTTCTGGACTGAGGGGTGGAGGTTCAACGGTCCTGTTTCCGGACCGTAGGGTGGAAGTCCAGCGGTCCTGTTTCCGGACCGTAGGGTGGAAGTCCAGCGGTCCTGTTTCCGGACCGCAGGGTGGTGGTCTGTTAGTGGAATCATCCATCATCAGCACACAGCGTTTCTGTCAATGGGTAGTGTGTACAGCAGCCAGCAATAACAATTTGTGGAATGTACAGTTAAAATGTTACTCAAAGGTCTTTAGGTCGGCCTCCAGAAAAACTGAATGTTATACCTTTTGCTGACATTGTGTGTGTGTGTGTGTGTGTGTGTGTGTGAAGAAAGTGTAAGAATGGGACAGGGAGACAGAAGGTTACCTTGTGTATCTTTGTGAAGAGTGTGATTAGTTTACGTTGTGTTTGCATGATGCATTACCGTTAAGTGCAATAACGAGCATTGACACCCCATCGTCTATGTTTGGGAAGAATTTAATGCAACAATGCAGTCACAGTGTAATTAAGTGGAGATTCAGTCACAGATGTTGTTTTAAAAGACTTGTTTAGAATTTCAGAAGTAGGGAATCTATTTACAGTTTCTGTGTGTGCCGTGTTGTGGGGTCTCGCGTGCCGACCCGACTGTCTCCCTGTGGCAGTGTGCCCCATGTTGACCTGACTGTCTTCATGTGGCCAGGTCCCGTGTGCCCCTTGCCGACATGACTGTCTCCGTGTAGCTGTTCTAGAACGGCATGGCCAAAGGCCACGCCCAACTGCCTGTGCCAGCACTGCTTATTACCTACTACTAGGTGCAAAATCGACATTGACAGCATGGACTGTTGATTAACCACGCACTGCTGGAGTGGTTAGCGTGTGTTTAAGCAGGTGGTGTCGGCGTAGGCAGTAAGGAGACATAGGCCGTTGAGCTATGGCCCGCAACGTCAACAAATCCAGTGCTGGAATGGGTAGAATGGATTGAAGGATGTACTGCTGGCATAGGCAGTGAGGCATGCAGTGCTGACATAGGCAGTTGGGGGCAGAGGCACATGCCCAAGACTACCTGCTTCAACCCCCAGATCAAAACTCACTGCGTTGTTCCATGGTCAAAAATTGCTTTTGCTTTCTGGTGTAGTCAAGGGTCCATGTCGTCCCTGTTAATACTGCGTGCTTGAACCCGCCCACAACCACTTACAGTTATACTTGGTAACTCTTTCACACCAATAAGGCAGTTGTTGTTCTACTCTTCCTGTTCCTTCCAATTCTCGGAGAAACCACTAGGTTATGGCAGAATGTTGTGGGGCTACGGCACCGTGGGTGACATGCCCCACCCCCACCTCGCCACACTCCTCCAGCACACATCTGACGTACCCAGGGCTCCCGTTTCCTTTCCTGACTTTACTGTTTACCTCGGGGGTCATGCTTGCGTGCAGCATTGCTGTATGTGTGTGCGTGTGTGCGTGGCCGTTGGTTGGTTATGCCCTGTTTTTACACGCCTGTGAGGTTGCTGATGTCTTCTGCCTTTTTCTTCCGATATGAGCCAGTCTGTAGGACAACACGTGAACCTGAGGCCTGTGTCTGAGAGGCATGGAGTCTCCCATTCCACAGCAGTTAATCATTTTTGGGCTGTGCTCATAGATTATTTACAGGAAGCTCTCATTATCCTGGAGCACGTCAGTGAAGCTTCCGCGTTTAATCGATTCAGGTGACGTCTCCTCAGGTGTGACGGGGTTTCTCTTCATGGTGAAGCTTGGTTGTGTCACTGCATCTTCCATGGTGACCTCATGGGTGACACGATGGGGTGGTTAGACCGCTCTCCTCGCATTCAGCTCTGAGTGCTGAGTGTCGTCCTCCTCCCCTTTGCCTGCAGCTCTCTGAGAACATGCTAATTGATCTGTGGAGCCTGTGGCATGTCCTTAATGAGGACACAGACCCTCTCTCTGTGGGCACAGGGACCCACCTGACAGCTGTTAGCATGGGGGGCACTTTGGGACTGCAGGGTGATGGTGACGGGGCTCTGGGCTGTGAATGAGAGGGATTTTTGGGGTGGCAAGGGTTGGGCAGAGCACAATGAGTAAAATGTTCCGTTGGGAGAAATCGGGGGGCTTTAGCAGGGGGAAAGAATGAAAACAGACAGGTTCTGTGCAGATGACACTTTGGGACTTTTTTGTTCATGGGAGCCAAAAAAGAGGCCAGCTTAGCTCTATATTTGGAACAAGGACAAATGCACAAAATGATTAGCACCGATTTGGGGGCACCAAGACAGTCAGCCCCCTCCCACAGAGAAAAAAAACTGTAGCACCCTGATGTAGACCACATGATCTGACAGACTGCCAGCTCAAAGGTCCATCAGATTATACTACGTTTATTTTTAGCGAGTGAAAGAAGCCAAGAGCAAAGTCCATATGTGGCCTGATTTTCAGGTGAGATAAGAACCATTTTAAAATGAGGGAGGAAAGCTACCGGAAAATTCCAGCAATCTCCCTGTGTTTTAATGTCGTTATGCTGACCTGGTCCAGAGCATAGGCTGACTGCCTGCAGGGGGCGCTGTCCCTATTTCTGGCCCGCTTCCCTGGTTCAACAGAGTTCTCCCCACCCAGCTGTGCTCATCTAGGCAGACTGTGTAGTACAGGGGTTTCATGGTGCATGTTATCAGTCCATCAGAGCGCACTGTAGCGTTAAAGGACATTTTTTTAAGCACATATTAGATAGCAAAGGTGACCGTAGTTCCCGCAGTAGCCAATGCAAAACCTCTGGAGTTTGGACCGTTTCCAAGGTAACTGTGGCCCTCTGAAGGGCCTGGCCTGGTGCTGAGCCCTGGCCTGTGAGAGTGTCTTTTCACTTTGAGTCCACATGACACTGAACCCATCAGTGAGCCAAATGAGGCCTCATCAGGCATCTCTCACTGCTAAGCAACAGGCAGGTTCGAAATACTGTTAAAAAACGTCACATTTTTTCTAGTCATACTTTTCTACGCATGAAATTTGGGTACAGTCTGGAGTAACATGGGGAAATTCCATGCTGGCGATTTATGTTTGTATAAGCCAGTGAGTCAGACATCTTTCTAGTCTCTGTTTATTGAGCCAGGCTTTGGGGTGGCTGTGAATGACCATGGCGTCTGAGGGGCTGCTGCTTTTAACCCCTAAGTGCCCCGCACCGGATAGTGAGGGCGGCCTCTTGGTAAGGTGTGGTGACGGTGTGCCAGATTGGGTATTTCATGTGAGCCGCTCTCTCTCGGAAAAAAAAACCCGACCACAAAGAAGGCTTTCTTCAAGGTGCGGTGACCTGGGATTGGCTGTTCTTAACGGGGCCTGGGAGGCACAGTGGTGTGTGGCGGGTCGAGGACGTGTGGTGGAGATGATGGTCTCCCCTGTGCCCATGTCTCTGCTGCTGCTCGGTGAGTGAGCCCCGGCCGTGTGTTCCCAAGGGTGGCTGTAAACGTTCCCGAGGAATACAGCTGGGATTTTCAGTTTTGTTTTGGGATTTCAGAGTGTGTGTGTGTGTGTGTGTGTGTGTGTGTGTGTGTGTGTGTGTGTGTGTGTGAGAGAGAGAGAGAGGGTGAAGGGATTGTCATTCTAGCCGATGTTTTCGTGGCACGTCGGACTGACAGAAGCCCAACGCTGTGTTATTGGATGGTGTCTCGACACCCAGCCTCTCTACACATCCCAGACTGCTTTTGGTTTAACGGCATGTGAGACGTGTTGTTTCTGCGTGTAGCTTAACGGCTTGTTTTGTGTCACATGACTCAAAGTGTCTGTTTACAGTGTTTTGTTCTGGATAAACAACTTGGCATGTCTGCTTAAACCTACCAGTCAATTTTGTTGACTCTGGTGTCAGACGTCGCTTGCGGACTTCGCTTTGTGTGTGTCACGCGTGTGCGCGCGTGCGCGCACACACACACACACACACACATTACTGAGATCTAGCACCTTGGCTGTTGGAGGGAGCGAGACACTGGCTGCCCAGCCTCCTCCTGGTCCCGTCTCCAAAGCCTCGCCTCAGAGGCAGCCGTCACATGGGTGCTGCTTCCAGAAAGGCAGCATTCCCATGAGAGCCTGAGGGAGTCGTCTTTGTTCAAAGAAAAGTGCCAGCTCCTGGGTGGGACCAGACCCCGCCCCCCAGTGTTGTTGGCTCGATCTGGTGCTTTGCTGTCGTGAAATGTGAATCGGGGGTTGAGTCCGGTTGAGTCTGAACGTCTGCTGATGGCTGAATATTTATTTTCTTCCTCTGTAATAATGTCTTGCTTTAATTTTGCCACTGTGTGTGCAGCATCTTACCTGCCATGTCATGTGACTCCTCTGAATCTCGTTTACCCAGCTACATTCCCGGAGCTCTTTTCATGTAAATGATGACCTGTTCTGTCTTCCCCAGGGCACATCATTCCCATCACCCCCCTCAGAGAAGAGATCTCGCCGGCGAAGGCCAGGAAAAGGATGTTCCCAGTGCTGCCCACTGAGGCTCCGGAACTGGACCCCATCAAGGAGGCTTACGCCTACTGCAATATCCCCAATCGCACAGATCAAGGCTGGGAGGGTAAGGGTTAGAACTTCACGCCAGTAGGCCAGTAGGTGGCGGAACGGTTAAGGGAAAGAATCTGTGGCCATATGGACGTAGGAGTGGTGAAGCTCTGCAGAGAGTATCACCCATATGCATGTCGTGTGAGTGTATGGCTTAGGGGCAGAAAGTGGTTAAGGGATCACGCTGCTCTGGGTGTGTGTGGAGCCCCTCAGGCTTTTTCACGCGTGATGCTTTTTTCACAGGCGTACACCAAGAAGGACGTTGTGTGTTTGTCGAATCCCTCCCACCTGCCGATTGTATCATATCATCTTCTCCCCGTTTCTGTGATTTGGTTTTCTCTCGCTTTCCCGCATAATTAAACACACATCAGTCCCAACCCCGCCGCGGATCGCATTACTGCATTGCTGCCCGCCAGGCTCCAGCCCCTCCCCACCTTTTCCTGGTATTTATTTAGCTGGCCTTTTATGGCCCTCAGTTCTGAACAGGGCTGGGACTCCTGTTGCAGTGCAGTGCTGTCGTATCCCTGCCTCCCTTTCTGGCCGTACTGAAACTGAGGCTGCAATTAAATCAAGCATGATACAGTTACACTAAGGGACAGGCACTGGATTCGCGTGTCCACCTCTGTAAGCAGTTTGTTACTTTGAATTAAAGTCATCTGCTAGGTGGCTGGTGGAAGCGGGAGTGGGAGAAGTTACAAAGGCTGCCTGCTTCTAATAACACACTTTGGGCCCAGAGAAGCTCAGGGTGAAGCTGGCAATCTCAGGAAGTACAAACAAGTACAATAATGAGGCTTGGGGGTGACTGAGAGTACACGCATCGAGAGGAAGTGTTCATAGCGGCAGGAGAATACGGGGCCGTAATTCATCTCGCTCTGCAGAGGCGTAAATGAAAAGGGCACAGCAAGTAAAGCGGCACTGTTCACTTCTCACATCTGGAAAGCACAGCACAGTTTAGTGACACAGTGGCCGCGGTGTTTCATACACACACCGTTTATTTCTGTTGCTGTCCAGGCCGCAGCCCAGCCGGCTCTGAGCTCCTGTCGGTCCAGGTGATGATTCGCCACGGCGATCGCTACCCGCTGTACTCCATTCCCAAAACCAAGCGGCCTGCCATCGACTGCATGCTGGTTCCCCACAGGTGATTTCCCCCGCCCACTGTGGATTGTCATGATGGTGTAACGTCTGCATTGTGGGGAACAAATTGCTGTGCCTGATGGACCCTGTGCTGTAGAATTGTGGGTAATCATGATGATAAAACAGATCATTCCCATCAGGGATAATCTCCCCTAATCGCCTTGGACTGATGATTTAAAGCCTTAAAGATGGGAAACCTTTACCTCCAGCTGACTGTCAGTACCCGAGTGCGGTAAACTCAGTGGATTGACGGCATCCTTGTACGTAGACCATCTGTCATATCCGTGTGACCGTCCGTGATCCGTGAGGGTTTGACAGTTTTGATATCAGCCTCCCCCTGTGGCAAGCCCTCGCCATTGGGGTGCACTGTGGTTAGTCTTTATCAACCTAACATGGCTGTGTTTATCCAGTAGAACTTGTTTGGTGGTTGAGGAAGGTGTGTGTGTGTGTGTGTGTGTGTGTGTGTGTGTGTGTCTGAGTCTGAGTACAGTGTCCTCTGACACACATTATCAACAGGAGGATTTGGGTGAAAGAGAGATGTGGTTTTGAGCAAGCTGTACTGTGTGATGATTTGGGTCCTAGATGCCGTCCCAGACGATGCTGTCTTCACTCATTCATCTTTTAAATCCTGTTGTACTGTGTGATGATTTGGGATGCCCCAGGTTTTTTGCCCTGCAGTGAGGAGTCCAGAAGCAACACCTTTGAGGTGTGCTTGCAGATTTCGTTGTCTGCCAGCCCTGACCGCACTCAGCTGTTTGCTTTTCCCCCCCGAAGTGAACGCCCTCTGTTTCCTGCTCTCGCTCTGTCAGGCAGTCTTTCACTCGTTACTGCCTCCCTGCTTCACAGTGGTGTGTGTGTGTGTGTGTGTGTGTGTGTGTGTGTGTGTGTGCGCATGCACGCACCTCCATTTAGCTGCGACCCTAAGCCCAGCCAGTCTTGGAACAGAGCCCTTGTAAGATCCCTCGACCTGTTGAGGACAGACTCCAATGTAGGTGACCCCCAGAGATGGATTAGCTCACAGCACTGAGGGCACTGTCCCGTTCACGTAACGGTCTGACAGGACACCAGACCAAACCCCGGATGTCACTGGCTGGGGTGTGGCAGCTTTAACCTCAACTGTCCGTTTATCGGTGAAGGATGGTGTCGTGGGGCACACTGAGGGAAATATTTATCCCTGTCTTTCATGGCGGCCCCCATGTGTGTGTTCACTGACCTCTGCCTCTCCTGTCATTAATCTGCTTTTCCTCTTCTCTCTGTCCCACCTTTTCTCCTTCACACCGCTGCTCATGGCCTTCCCCTCCCATAATTCAGTTCCCCCGCTGCCACGTTGTCTTGGTACTGACACGGGGACCCGCATGTCTGTGCGCGTGGAGTCCTAAAGCCTATTTATAAGCAGCACAGTCTTCCCATTTTCCTTTCGGCATCCTGTAATTCTGAAAGCCGAGTCGTGTCTCGCCGCCGCTCTGACCTCACTGCCTCCATTGCCGCCACACTGGCCTGCAGCCTCCTGTCTGTGCTTTTTTCTTATCCCACTTGGAAAGAATTCCCCCGCCCAACCCCCACCTTGGTATGTGGCATAAACCCCCCCCTTTCTCTTCCTTACTCCCTTCCTCCCACGGTAACCCCCAGAACTCCACACACACATTCACACATTCTCCTGGTGTCTGCTAATGAGAGCCCCTTTCAGCCTGGTGTGAAGGACCCACAGCAGATCTAATGATCTTCTCCCAACCGCACTGCGCTCGTTGAGTCTGGAGGCTCCGTCTGAAGACCGTGCTGTGGAGGACGCCTGGAAGCTCCTGTCACATAGTGTGCTGCTTTCGGGACGTCCAGACAGAAGAGCTGGCTCTGGAGTTACCGTGGCGGTCATGCCACGTCTGCCGTCGCTATGGTCATGAACGTGGGCCTCAACCTGTGTCCATCTGCACTGGAGAAGAACCATAAGTGAGGGCTGCTGGCCTGTCAATGTCCCCTCTGTTTAGTGGGGGTCCGTGCTCAGTGACAATGTGGCACCGATCCCGGTCCCCCAAGGGGTGTGGTGGCTCACCCTCCCCTGCCCCACTCTGCTCTGACTCAGATTGGGGTCATTATTTGGACAGTAGCCGCTAGCGCTAACTGAACGATGACTCGGTTCTGCAGTTCATTTTAGCTCCTACAGACCTACTAGAAGCACATTGTTACCCCCCACAAAGAGGGTCTTTTGTAAACACCCTTGTCAGACCAGTCTGTTATCTGGCACATGCCCCAGCACGATTGCCGAATGACTCCCCGGAGCCGTGCTACGTGGCTAGGGTCTGGCATTCCCACCTCTGTTTTTCCCACATGTGCCCCGCAGGCCGGTTAGGGACCTTTCTCACGGAGGGGGGGAGGGGTAAACCAGAGATGAGGAAGGGGGGACGGGGGGGACGGGACAGGGCAGTGATCCGGGAGGAGGTGGGGGAGGGTGCCTTGATCCTGAAAGTCAGCCGAGCGTCCAGTCCATTCATCTGGCCGGCCTGGGCTACAGAAAGGGGACGTACACATTTAAGGGCCTCTGAAAAAGCCAGCTGTTTGATTCTGGTGATCGTCAGCGTAGAGCAGCCTCAGGAGGGATGATCTACGACCTCGGGAAGGGCTGAATCAAATTGGGCCGTCGATTTGCCTTTTCTTGCTGATCTGTTTATTTGAATACACTTTGATGGATTAATACATTTAAAAAAAAATGTGGTTAGGTTTTACAGTTTTTTGTATTTGTAATGAAGAAAGATTAGTTTGGTGTGCGTATTGATTACTGTGATAATACTTTTTTGAGAAGAGCTTTACCTGTAACTGACTGAATGGTAAGACTTCAATGTGCTGTAGTATTCAGGCTGTTGTGCTGGGGAGCCCTCTGGTGGTAGACATGGTTACCTACAGCCTAACTTCACTAACTGCATAGTGAGGTAAACAAAAACATTACATCAACAAATGTTAGAGTGATAAAATTCTGTCACTGCACAGTTTAATTTCATCTAAGCACATTGATGATTTAGAGCACATAAGCAAATTTCTATATATATCTGCATGTTTCATTCTCACTAATATTACGTGTCCCTGGCCTGGGCTGCCTTTCTCCTCACAGAGTAGCCTAAGCACTGGGTAGCTGCCCCTCCTTCCCCAGGCAGAGTGGCGCCGGTGGCCACACTGCTTGCCTTTTATTCCATATTTGCTGGCTACTTAAAGGGCCCATCGCGCCCCCCCCCCCCCCCTCCCTGGGACAGACATGAACGGAGGATCCAGAGCTCATTTATGGCTGGATAATAGGGTTGTTTACTGCCTGCCTGGGTGGGGTCTCTGATTTCTGATGGAGACACTGACATATTCCCACCTGCTTTTCTCTCAACAGAAGCCCCTCCCACCCGCTGCTGGCTTCCTTTATCAATCACATGTCCTGGGGGGGGCGGGGACGCTGGGACCCTGTGCTGAATGCCCTGCCCCGCCTGCCCAATCACAGTATGTGTGAGATGGGGGAGCTGACACAGACAGGTAAAACCATGGGATACAATGGGGGGTGGGGCTCACAGTACTGAAGGGGAGGGGCTACATGGGAGTGGGTGGGGTTTATTTAGCAAAAAGCTGAGGGTACAGGACTAAGCAGAGAGAACTCAAGACAGTAAGTTTAAGGACGGTCCAGACAAACTGTAATTGAATATCATCACTGCCTGGTCTTCATCAATGTGACACCATCTACGGGGCACCTACATGACCTACGCATACTGTGTATGTGTTTATTTCTGAAGTCCGCCACGCGACTGGTGTCAGTTTACGCATGCTTGTCACGTGCAGATCTGCCTGACTGCAGGAGGCGCTGTGAGCCCGCGTTCGCTGCACCTTCGCCATGTCACTCCTATCGATTTCCACTCGCTTAACAGTAAAAGGGTACCTCTTACCTCGCTGCCACTCTAGTTTTGCCAGCAGGAGGCGCTGACTGATAGAATGTGGAATCGTTTCTTACCGGAAGCTGGGGCTGAGACCTGTAAAGAGGCATTTCAAAGCCATATGGCAAGGAAGGCGAGAATTTCTGGACTGAGATGTGTGTGTAGGGCAGGGGCTGTTTGTCAGGAGTCAGGGGTGAATCGATAGTCTGCTGTCTGGGATTGCTGTCTCCTCCATGCCCCCTGCGCTGTAGGTCAGCAGCCTTTAATAAAGCTATTTGATCCGCGGTAAAGTTTTCCTTGTCTGGCCTTTTACCCCAATTATATTTGTCTCCCTCTTCCACTCAGACTCCAATACCTGATATCTTCACGCCTTACTGAAGCCAGCTCTCTGTCGCCCCCCGCAGGCATTGTGCAGCACCTGCGGAATGGCCAGCTCCTGCGTGACTCCTACGTCGTACGACACAAGCTGCTGCGGCCTGATCGGACGGCGGGACAGCTGCTGGTGGAGTCGACCGGGAAGAGCCGCACGCTGCAGAGTGGCTTGGCGCTGCTGTACGGCCTGATGCCGGACTTCGACTGGGCCCAGGTGGCGGTGCGGCACCAGGCCAGCACACTGTTCTGCGGGGCCGCCTGCGACTGCCCCGCCCGGAACCGCTACCTGGAAGACGAACAGCGGCGGCAGTACCACCTGCGTGCGGCTGACGCCCAGCTGGACCGAGCCTACGCGGACATGGCACGGGTGGTGGGCGTGGCCCCACGGCAGCTGCGCGCCGCCAACCCCGTCGATTCGCTGACGTGCCATCTTTGCCATGGCCTGAGCTTCCCGTGTACGCCGCGGGGCTGCCTGTCACCGCGCCACCTGGCCGTCATCAAGCTGCAGCAGCTAGAGGACGAGCGGGATCGGCGCCGCCGGGGGCTGTACTGGCGCTACGCCCTGCTGGCGGCTCACCCTTTCCTGGAGCGTGTGGCGGGCCGCATGCTGTGCGTGGCCGAGGGCCGCGACTGCGGCAAGGCGCTGGCGCTCTACTCTGCCCACGACGTGACTCTGGTGCCGGTGCTGAGCGCTCTGGGGCTGGCCGACGCCCGCTTCCCGCGCTTTGCCGCCCGCCTGGTGTTTGAGCTGTGGCGCGGCTCACTGGTGCCGCGGCGTGAAGACGGCGACGCGCAGCGCGGGCGGCTGTTTGTGCGCGTGCTGTACGATGGCGAGGACGTCACCTTCCAGACGACCTTCTGCCACCTTCACCGGCTCGGGTCCCGCCGGCCCCTGTGCCCCTTCGACAGCTTCCTGAAATTCGTTCGCGGGGACATGTTCAGGGCCCTCAATGCCACCGGCTACCAGGAGGCCTGCCACGGGCAGCCCGTCTGACATGGCGGGGTGGGGGTGGCCCTCGGTTCACGCTCTGATGCTACTGAAGCAACCTTGGATGAGCCTAAATCACGGGTGCCGCCTTTAAAATGAAAACGCAGGCAAACTTTATATGTAAACATACAGACTGTGCGTGTGAATGTCATCCATTTCTGTGTTAACAGATGATAAGGTGTTGTGTGCCAATACCAAGCCAGACTTCAGCACTAATGAAAGGCATCAGCAGGAGGCCGGGGCCGGCTGTAAAGATGTTCCTGGTATCAGCCATAGTTGGCGTGCTTTACGATATATGATAAAATGCTGTTTCGTACTAGAGACGTGCCCTAGGGGAGACCCAGCGGTGGACCACACCTCCTCAAGTGCCATGTCATTTGCACCCGGCGGTCTCCAGCGGACCCCCATCGTCGTTCTCCTGATGAAGTTTTGCACAAGCTGTCATGGAAATAGAAACGGGCTGTTTACCTCTCTGCCGTATCGACCGTGATATTTTTAGTGACATTTTGTGATACTCTATAGCTGACGTCCTTCGGATGACTTAGTTTTAATACGAATTTTCAGCAAATCCACAGTTGAATATGTAAGAGTGTTTCCCGATTTTGGAATTTCTGTGTGTGCAGTTTACAAGCGTTTATTTTAGTGCTGTCATTTCTGACACGTTTCCCAATAAATACAATTTATGAAGCTTTTTCCCCTCTTGATATTTGTGCTGCTTTATTCTTTCTACCCTCTTTCTAGTCGTGAGCAAACACAGTTTAGAGTGTTTTGCACATCTTGATATTGTCGGTAGTTTGGAAGTGTGTATTTTGTGTGTATAAGGCTTTGCTGAAATGGAAGTGGTGTAAGATTTCATAACCAATGGTTACTTCAACAAATACATTTCCCATACACGTGCCAGGTCATGTTTCACTGGGAAACATCCTCTCCCTCTAGTGGTGAGGAGTTGAACAGTGAGAAAGGAGGAAGATGTGAAGTTGAAACCATTAGTCTGCCCACTCCACTACCAGCCCCCAGACCCCAAGAAAAATACCTGAATATTTAAGAGCCAAAAGTGTTTCCTGGGCAGCATGGAGTCAGTAACTAGTGCGGTTTCATTTAGCCTGTGTCCTCTATGCACCTGTGAGTCAGGTCACCGTTTCCCAGAGGTCACGATTCATTTTGCACCCCCACCTGCCCCCCAACCCGGATGCATCTTTTTAGTTTATGTGTAGCTGTAGATTGAGGTGCGGGTTCAGGAGAGGATTAGTCAGTTTGACCAAAGTGTGCCGGTGACAGTGCCTCTAGTGGGGAAAGAATGAACAGCACCCACAGGAGACTGGCGAGGAAAGGAAGGGGGTCTTCAGGCGAACTGTGAGTCACGTCGGGGGGAGCATGTGGAAACAGTAGCTGACGATTATGGATGAGGCTGTTAGTGAGAGCTGTGCCTCTACAAACAACCCCTCCCCCCCTTTGCAAATGATGTGTAATAGGTAGCTAGGCTGTTCAATGATTGTTCAGGTGACTCTGGCCTCACCTTGACCACTTTCTGCCAGGCAAGCCCTCCCCCATATAACTGAGTGTGTGCATTGAGCGGGGGGGGGGGGCTTAATGGACAGACACTGGAGATTACAGCATCCCCATCTGCTGTCTAATGCTGCTTCCCCAGCAGATGTTGGCTACTGTTTTTGTGTGTGTGTGTGTGTGTGTGTGTGTGTGTGTGTGTGTGTGTGGGGGGGGGATTATGACGGATGACTGGCGACGTGTGAGGTGGGAGTCGTATCTCACTGGCACCCAGATGCTGACAGATTTCTGTTCCCCCCAACTTGGCCCCACCCACTTGTCTGTCCACACACATTCTTAAAAGTAAATGAATACAAATCTGCTGGAAATTCAGTTTGGAGCAATTATAAATTATAATAAAATATTTCACTTTTTAATGATGCAATGTATCCTCTGTCGTGTCTCTCCACTGTGATGTAATACAGTCGTCTATAAACTTCACAGCCGTCAGGTCACCTTCCAGCAAAGCCGGATGCTTATTGGCATGTTAATGTAGTGGGAGTGATGAGTGACTTGGGACGTAACAGTTGTTAATGCATTAGTCACACATGGAGACACCCACCGGAGAGTTAAAGTAGTGATGCTCACGAGTGCTCATTAAACTCCAGATGAACGCATTAATGCACGAGGAAAACAGAGGCCGGGTGTACACGCGTCGCGAGATGGCCTTTAAGTGCACTGGACTGCATCTGAGTGTGTGAGAGTGTGCTGGGAAGGGTGAGACGGGCAGCAAGGTGACCGCGAAGGTTGGAAAAGCATGACGGCTGTTGCAGTCCCAGTGGGAAAGGTCTTCTGGAATCGGCTTCCTCGGAGGGCCGCTGGCCAGTCCACTTAAATTCCAGCTGCTGGTTTGTAAGCGACCTGCCCAACTCTGGGTGAAATTAAGAGCACGTAGTAGCTAAAGTCTGAAATTCTGCTCTATTAGCTCGATCAAATACTCCCTTCTTTAAAAGGTCTTCGACGTGACGCGAGGTTTTGTTTTTCTGTCCCAGCAGTCCGGTGACATGCCCGCCAGGGGACATGATGTCACTGCCAGCACAGACGTGGATTAGAGCGGGCGACAGATGACACACCTGGTGGCGCAGCCCGTCTGCGGCTGGCCGTTTTGTTTATCCGCCTCCGTCTTAAATCCCCCGTAAGATGAACGTGGTGCCACAGCAACAAGAGCAGTGCTGGCCCACAATAACGGACAGAACACCGTCGTGCACATTAACAGATTAGCGTCCGCCGCCCAGAGCTGCGCTCTCCAAGGTCGTACCGCTCGGCTGTCTGATTAACGAGCCGCCGTGGCAGATCGAAGGCTGTTATCGGAGGCGCTGATTCACTCACACGAGGCGCTCCGTCGCACGGCTCCTCGGACTCGGCCAGGTTTTCCACTTAAACGAGGGGATTTACTTTCCGCTTGGGAAGGTGCTGTGTATTAATGTTCCTGAGCTGCTTTACTGCAGAGGGGGGGTGCAGCGACTGACCCTCCCGTCTCACTGACACGGCGCCTACAAGGACTGCATGTTCCGGAAAATCCACTTGGATCCAGTGGGCCTTATCAGCAGGTTTCAAATGGGCTTCTGCGAAGCTGAATTTGTGCATTAAATCCCTTATTAGTGGATAGAGTTATAGACACTCTGGTTTAGTACAACTAATCCTTATAAGCCAGCCAAACAGATCGTCTAGTGACTCATACAGAGCAATGACAAGGCCACTCGTCTAAAAAGCCAATTAAAAGCAGCTGGAAATTGTACCTGAATTTTGCTAGAACATTTGCTAGGACTGTTTGGCAGGTTCATCTACCGTGCCTCCCCATCCTTACGGGTGCCTCTGTGGCTCCCGTCGGAGGCCTCGGCGGACACAGAGATCCACCCCCTTTGGCTTGTCCCACATGTTGATGACAGGAAAGAACGAAAAGGCAGCTGGGGTGTGACGGTGAGCTGCGGATTTAGGGATAATAGTTTAGCCAGTTAATCCTTCAAGCTGAAGAACACGCAGCCCTCTCTGCCCCAGACACGCTCGCTGACCCCTGACTTACATCTCCCCGTCTGCTGAACTCCAGACACGCGTAAGGGGGTGTCTGCTGTGGCGGGGATGCGACACAGACGACTGCTGGTCTGACAGGTCAGCCACTGCCCCCGAGACCTCAGCTACCGCTCTCCTCCACAATCTCCAGGCTCCTGTGTTAACACATCGTCACCGGCCCTCACCTCAGCGCCACCTCACAAGCTGTCTAGAAATCCCGTCCACTGATTAATGATTTCTGCCTCCTTTCTATACATTCATGCAGGTGGAGATGAGGATTTAAAGCCAATCCTGCCAGCACGTCAAAATATCAAAAAGCAGTCAGGTGAAACATAGTAAATAGACAGACCACCAATCTACATTTGTGGCTCGTGTTCCTGTTTCGTTGACTTATTTTACAGAATAAGGAGCACCTTCGCTAATATTTAACAAGTCACTGGTTATGTAGATTGCACACGTGAATCGACGGCATTCCGTCGCTGTACACTAGATGGCAGGAGCGGATCGGCCCATGCAGCTAAGAGCTTCAACCACCTCAGCGCGGCTTTGTCATTCACTCCTCAAGGTGCCACGTTGCTCATAATCAATAACCCGAATACACTCGCAACACGGATGTGTCATCCTGACAAAAATCGGATTAGTTAAAAAAAATCAATTGCATAACTTTTCAAAGGTTTAAGATTAGAAAAACAGTTACTGCTTTCGGATGCCTTGGAAGTACGCTTAAATCTAACGGGAAGTCTTGAACTGGGGCACGACTGAGAGGTCAACTTAAGAAAAGCCTTAGATTATGACTGTCGGATTGTTATCGTCCCTCCGACCATCGTGCCGTTCGGTCGCATTTTATAAGGCCGTGCAGGAGGGTAACACTTTGGGAAAACCGGGGCAGCGAGCCGTGTTTCACACAAAAGAGCACATTGTGCTTTCTTCCCACGTTAGCTGACTGGCACCCTTCCGCTGGCCCGGCTTCAGCACCCCCCGAACGGCACCGAAATGGCTAGGCGCGATGCTTCTTCAGCAGACGAATGCCCTTCATCTAATTTGCCGAGAAGTGCTCAGGCTTCGTCGAGATATTTCCAGCTTAAGTAAGCCATCACTAATGCGCTCAGCATGCCTGAGTCAGCCCCGGAGCTCGACTAAATGACGGGCTCTGCCTGCCAGCCAACGCGCAAGTGATGGGACCATTTATGAGACTGTCATCCGTGCTTCAGAAGGACGCAGACAGGGGCATCCCCCCGGCCTCCTCGGCATCTGACGTTCTGGAGCGGCGACTGGTGCCTTTCACACGCCGGGCCTATTTCTCCTTAAAGTCGGGACGAAAGGCGCGAAAACAGACTGCTGATTTAAAAGGGAGAAGCTCTGTGAGAAGAAGTGGAAACAGAAAAACTTTAAAACACCACGTAGAAGCTGTAATTGAAACCAATTGCTTTCTCCGAGACCTGAATTGTGCATACCATAATATTACAAAGGGCACGTTAGTCTGTGGGAAGAAACGTCAAAACACGTCAGGTTTGAATTGTATTCCACATAAATGGGCTACTTATGACAAATATGATAAATAACCTACAACTTAATAAACTAAACTAGTTTAAAAATAAACTACAACTCAGCCAATGTGGGGTAAAGACACTAAAACTATAATACAGTTTACTAAACTAAGTATGAAAACTTACTGAGATTGAAAAAGAAATGACAGAATATAAAAGTAACCTCGTTATGGAGACTGGAGAGAGTGCGGTTATCCGATTTTCCAGGTAACGTTGACCGGGATGGCCTTTTAACACCAGCCCCAAGTGAATTTTCACTAATCCCTGCTGAGACATAAAGAGAATGATATTTAGGGCAAAAAAACATGAAAGTAAGTGAAACTGTTTCAAAATGATGTTAAACGTTGAAAATTTGCTGTTCTTTTGTAGGTGACGTGGCTTCAATGTTTCGGTTAGCTCACAGGATGCCGGTGTGGCCTTTCGGTGTGGCCTTTTTGGCTAAAATGCATATTAATTAATGGTTCTTAACTAATAGATGTGGGTGTGCCTAACAGCTGGAGTACTGTTAACGTTTTTGAAAAAAAGCAATTACCATAAAATATACGTTTCAGTTGAGGCGACTCTGTGACAGTGGCTCTCGGCTGAGGTGACTCTGTGACAGTGGCTCTCGGCTGAGGCGACTCTGTGACAGTGGCTCTCGGCTGAGGCGACATCTTCATCCTTTAGTTATCATATCAGTTTAACATAAATGAACGCAGCCATATGGCACTGACGTACAAACATACCCGTATTTCTGCTTTATGCGCTCTCTGACAATGACAAGGAAAAGTGTCACTCTGTCACACCTCGTATTGGAAGAAGCATAATTTTAATGCTGCTCTGTTTGGCGTGCTCCTGCTGTTTTGGGCGGAGGGTGGTTCTTAATGAGATCCCCCCCTCCCGGAAACACACACACACACACACACACACACACCAACCATAAAGTCCATTTCTACGGTTTTCTTATCAGCATATATCAGATAGATTAGCTCTTGTCATTGCCAAGCAGACATGATTATGACATGGTGAATTTGGCGACGTTTGGTAACGGTTTTAGCGGTGATAATAACGCTTAGCGGTAAGGGCAAAGCTCTACTGCGGGGCATAACTGCCACAGATCACCCGGCGACGGGTAGCGGAGCGTCCTTTGATGGATTCACGGCAGCCCGGTGTGTCAGGTCCCAGATGGCTGCTTGAATAAGTAGACAAGGAGGAAGGGAGGGAGATGGAACAGTGTGTGGGGGGCATATGGAGAGGGAGCAGAAATTGAAGTGGTGGAGATAGGGAAAGATGAAGCACTGGTAATTAGTGATAAACAGGTGTAGGTAAAACGAAGGTACTGATGATGGAGTGACTGATGAAGCACTGGATACCTTCTACTGCCTAAAACAGAAACAATAATGCAAATTAGTACAAGACTTTACATATGATGTTTTGTATACATTGTAGTTCTAATATATGTCAGTTATCTGGGGATCTATTTTGCTTAGCGGATGTAGATTGAGGTTGTGCTTTTGTTAATGGGTTTCTACATTAGCAGTGGCCTGGTGAGACTCGTGTGGTTTGAGAGAAATCGAGTAGAAGATTAAAAAGTCCTTGTCCTGCAACTCGTCTCTGCATTGCTTGATTAAGTTGCGTTTATTAGTCAAACACGACAGTAGAGAGCGCAGCTGAATTCCTCGGCTGTCGTAGAGCAGTCCAACCTCTCAACATCAGGTCCGCTTTAGAAACAATTAACGGGCTTGTCGTCTCAGGTGTAAATCAGACGCTGGTTAAGGTGTTTCCCTTAAACCTTGCATGTCTGCGAGTCATCGAGGACCCCAGCCGCACTTCAGAGTGAGACCGCCAGCGGAGGCCTAGCTTTGTGGCGCCCGGTGGGCGTTAGAAGGATGGAGCACGATTCATGACGTCACGCCGGCCTGACGGGAGCGCGTGTTAGTGGGCGGGGCCTGTAAACACCAGGAGTCCCTTGAGAGGCCGCACTTAAGCAAATACGAGAATGATTGAACCCGGGAGGGTCTGCGTGAGTTTTGATTTATGGCAGCTCATATTAGGGCTCGTTAAGAAAATAATCATGATTTATAATTCCCTTTTTTCCTGAAGAGGAGGAAGGAAAAAAAAGGCTAACCAAGCTGAGCAAATTGAGTTTGGGCTTCGCGGTATCGTTTCTCCATCAGCGTCCATGAAGGGACCATTTCTCAGGTCCAGTCTTGGCGCTGTCACCACCATCCATCACTTTGCGGGTGCAGGGACCTCCTGGCCGCTGTTCCCAGTACTGCAGGGACACCTGTGCCATTCTTTTCCCTGGGTGCCCTTTCCCAGTCTGGCGTTCTGCCTTTATAGATTATATACAGTATGCAGTTGTTCTGTTTCATTTTATTTTTTGATGAAGTGGAATGCATCTCAGGGTTCTGTCTGCATTCATAGCTTCATTTGCTGAGAGGACATTTTTGTTGGCACGTGTGTGGATGCTGATCACAGGCTCTGAGAGCAGAACAGTCAGGCTGCCATATGCTGTCGGAGGGCCTGCGATGACCTGTGTTTCTGGCCTGCGATGACCTGTGTTTCTGGCCTGTGTTTCTGGCCTGCGATGACCTGTGTTTCTGGCCTGTGTTTCTGGCCTGCGATGACCTGTGTTTCTCCTACAGCACTGGGTGTCTCCCTGCCCCCCCCAAAGCTGTATTACCTGCCTGTCTCTATGCCCCCACGTAAACCTGCTTCACTTCATCAGTATCCTTTCTCTTATTCCCCATAACCCTTTTCCCCATGCTCTCCACACTGTTTTGATTCCTGAGTAAAGTGGGTCAGGCGTTGCTGGGATCCCCCCTCCCGCGAGAACCAGCAGGCTGGAGGAAATCGGAGAGACACTGTGAGCTCGCCATGCTGTTCGTATGCTGGGACTCTGCGCCCACAGGCTGGGGATCTCTCTGATGTCCCCCCCGCACAGAGGGCATGTTAGCGTCACCGTGTGACAATGCTCTGGCCCTGTGTGCACGCACGTGTGTGTGTGTGTGTGTGAATGTCTGTGTGTGTGTGTGTGTGTGTGTGTGTGTGTGTGAGCCACTGCGTCTCCATCTCACATCGATTCCACGCCTTGCGTCTGTCTGGCTAGCAGACATCCTGTAGCCCCGCCCACGGCGATGGTTCCAATTCGCTGCGAGTCTGTGCTTTCCCCTGTTTCGTGTCCTTCAGCGGTGGAACCGCATCGATTTCTGTGAAGGTCACTAGGAAGGAGTTTATTTACTTTGCTGCCCAGACGTTCCTCTACGTTCCACTTCAAATGAAATATCCTCCTAAACTGTGGCCCGGCCCCCCGTCCCGCCAGCCAGTATAATTTATTTCAACAGCTAATTTGACATTGTGTGTAGTTCTTTTTTTTTCTCCAAACTAAAGGAATCTGTTTACCCTTTAGAATGTTTTTTGGCTTCATGATTAATGTGTGTGGACTCTTGAGGTAACCTGTGTATCACTATGTATGTCTAGTCTGCCATAAATTTATCAGAGTCGCCGGACTAGAGTGATTACACCCAACGCCAGTCGGCAACAATGCCTAGAATAGCAGTAAATTGCTTATGATTGCAGTGGTAATGAGCAGGCTTCCATATGAAACTGATTTGCTTTCCCACGTGGTGAGCAAGTTCCAGGTCACAGTATGTGGTCTGTTTCCAGGAGATGGTCAATTCAGCTGCTGTCTAATTTCTGCGTTCTTTTGGTTCCTCTTAAGAGCTGCGTTTGCACCGTCAGTGAAGTAGGAAGCCGCCTTTACATTTATATATGATTTCTGCTTAGTAGACACTGCTGCGTGAGTAATTGTCTTTGGTGGCACAGCCAACATCAGTGACTTGGTTATGTGTTCAAACTCAGAGTAACTTAAGAATCCACACATTTGTTCAGGCGTGTAGTTTAGCACAGAGGTGACTCTGCTGTGGCTCTGCAGCTCTGCGTGTGTAGCGCTTTTGGAATATTTTACTCAAACTATGTATGCCATATATAAAGCTATGTAACCAAGTATAACATTGTAAGTGCTGAAAACTGTGTAATCATGTAGAACACGAGAAACTATGCACCCAGAACACCTATGGCAAGTGAAACAATCTTGTAAATCATGTATAGTCTATTAGGATGACAGGTGGTCGTAAAAGTCAGGGTGCGGTTTGGGAGTCCGGGTTGGAAACAGTCAGCAGACCCATGCACCACACACACTGTGGAATGTCTTAATGTATTTTTAAAAAAACAATTAACAGACACTCGAGGTAAAATACTACCGTTAGATCCCAAAGAGAGGTACTGGGGAACTAATACATGAAGAATATTAGTGGGATGCTGAAGACCTGGCAAGTGGGGCAGGGTCTGGTCTTTGGGGAAACCCCCAGGGGGTGGGACGATAGATAAGAAATTGGATAAAGACAGACACGAGACTTGTGTTTTTTGGTTATGTTCTGATGTTGTTTTTGGAACTGACTCACTTTGTTGCTAGTAATAAAGTTTGCCATCTTCGGACCAGGTCTTCAAGTCTCAAGCTTCGTCGTTGTGAGAAAGACCATGACATGCTCACACGTTCTCATGCTTGCATGCGCTTTAGGGAAGCTCTCTCAAAAGCCCTTGGTTTGAGGCTTTGTGCGCGTGTGTGCCTAGCCTTGTGGGATAGACTCCAGCTTCACCATAACCCCGTGCTGGATTGCCAGTTGTGGATGGGTGGACGGACGGACGGACGGACAGACGGACGGACGAGTGCTTCGTTCAAAGAAACAACGGCGCTGATTCTGGGTGTTTGAAATGACAAAAGGTAAACACGCATGTGTTTGACACGTCTTGTTCGCAGCACTCTTCCTGGATGGCGTAACTGTGTAACACAGTCTGCCTGTGGACTGCTTGGCTTGGTGCTGAAGCAGCAAAAACTGGTAAAGTGTGACATCTTTATTTTGGGGGTCGAGGCAGAATCTGCAAAGGTGAGAAAACGGAGACGTGGGAAGGAGGGCCAGCCTTGCGCTGCGCGTGTGCGCCGCCGAGCCCCGGCCTGTGCCAGAGCAGGAGATGCCATGCCGAAGTGGCAGATGGTGTCTCCACGACACCCGTGGAATTGCGATTGGATCGCTGTCCCGGTACTGCTGTGATCGACCTCTTTCCACGCCGAGAAGAAACACAGAATCTTGTTTGTTCAACCTTGATTTCATTTAACTGCCAAGAGAAACGGACTGGAAGAATGAGGGAGGGAGGGAGGGAGGGAGAGAACAGGATGGAGAAGGTGTGACGGATTCCCATCCCCTTCCCTATCCCCCCCCGGTTCTGGATATATAGACAAAAAAAGCCTTGTCGTATGGACGCTGGTTCTGCTTCATAGCAGAAATTTATAAGGCTGTTTGAATTATATTTTATATGTATTTTTACCATGCCCTTTTCTTGCAAGGGTGGGTGGGCAGACAAGCCGGAAAGATAATTACACAGAATCAATGACACAAGCTGATATCTAAAGCAGGGAGAATGACTTCCCGTGTTTGCTTACCCACTCCATTGAAAAGGACTGACGGTTACCGGCCTCATCAATCCGTCTGAAGATTCTCACGCTGGGGTCCGCCGATCCGCAGGGGCCAGCAGATGTTTTATGTTTTAACGATTTCTGTTTAATATTTATACATATTTGGCAGTCGGGGTCCTCAGGAAGAATGGTGTCAATACAAGCTTAGGACACAAAGTGGCACACTTTGGTTCATCTTTCTGCCCGTAATGTGATTGTCATCTTTTGTCACACTGCTGGCCTTTTGTCAGTGATGCCAGTGCCCCCCCCCCCCCCCATGTAGCTGTTGTGCTTTGCAAGCACTCTTAGTCTTAACATAATACATGTCACCCATGGCAGCTAACAGCCTTATTAAACAGAGTTATTATACAATTTAGACCTAAGGTAAAAAAAAAAAAAGCATTGACATTATATCTTTTGCTGCTAAAAATAGCTGTTCGGCCATGTTCTTGCGTGTAGAGTGGGCAGCAGGAAGAAAAAGACAGGATTGTTTTACGTTTTGTGCATATTTCAATATGTAGATGCTGCTCCTCGGCATTAGATCATTTGTCATTTCTCACTTGAAGCTGTCACCGGACGTCTTTGCGGGTCCAAGTCCTGAAGCGATGTAAGGGCCGCATATGTGAATCACTCCAGGAGGAGCTACGTAGTGGGTGTAATGCTGGAGGCTCCCAAGAGAGGGCGCCAATTACAGAGCTTGACCGCCTACAGTTTTCTCACCGTTCCCAAACAGCCCATGCCACTCCTAGCTGAATCGCCCACTGAGTGGTCTGGGATCACAGCCCACAGACACAGTTAAATGTCATTTCCATGGCCCTCTCATTACACAGATAACTCGCTGTCATGTAGTGATTAGAGCTGGACGTCTGGATTAATCCCTGTTAAAAATACATCGAAAAAATTGAGGATAAAGTTCCTGAGTGAAAATGTAGTGCTGGAAGGAGATTAACGCTGATGCGATGGGAGATGAAGACCAGGTCAGTCGTGTGGTGAAATATTTTAAAAACAAGGCTGAAATGAAACCTTGTAATCACACCTAATTCCAACTCAAGGGATCCAGGCATCTATCAAACAGAAAGTCTAGTTATTTAAGTGAAGTCCAGCCTGTCATTTCCTATGTTTTACAATATATTCATTCTCCTTTTCTTTCAAAGGCCATTTCAAAATCCACAGTGTTATTTTATTTTTTTTTACAGCGCTTGTCTAAGTGGTGAGTAATAGCGAGTCTAAAGAATGACATTAGCATTTCTGGCAAAGGGTTAGGGTTATTTTATGATGCTCATTTAACAAATTACTTGCCCTCTGCCTGCAGTTCTTCAAAGTTTTTTTAAGAGGTCCACTCAAGGACATGGCCTGCTGTCCAGAAGAGACTGTTTGCCTCGTAAATTTCTCTAACTCATGGTGTTTTACATGTGAGCATGTTTTCCTGAGTCGTTAAAAAAAGATTAAAAGCACTTGTGGAGGCTGATTTGCTTGTGATCAAAGGTCTACACTAAGGTTCTGGAAAAGGAATCTGAAGGAGGAGGAGAAAGAAAAAGAGGAAGGAAGGAGGGAGATTGGAGCGAACTTTACTGACAGGTCTATGTGGCGTGAACACGTGTAAATAACAGGCAGCCTTGGTGAGGAAGGATGGAGAGGAAGGCAGGATGGAGCGAACTTTACTGACAGGTCTATGTGGCGTGAACACGTGTAAATAACAGGCAGCCTTGGTGAGGAAGGATGGA
>JAACJT020000046.1:51132-68267 GCA_009936485.2 Gymnarchus niloticus
AGGTAACATTCCTATCCAGCAGATTACACATGTATAATTCTCTGAGGTAACATTCCTATCCAGCAGATTACACATGTCTAATTCTCTGAGGTAACATTCCTATCCAGCATGCATTTATGCAGCCGGACTTTTTAATGGAATGATTCAGGTTAAGTACTTTGCTCAAGGGTAGAACAGCAGGGACCCATGCGGGACTTGAACCAGCCACCTTCAGTTCAGGATTAGATTATGGCTTTCACCAGCCTATGCCCAACATCAGTTCCAAAAGGCACTCCTGAGCTCACATGGCAGGTGTTTTGAGGTGGGACGTATGGTACCTTACCAAGTGGCAGGCAGACAGATAATTAAAATTTAATAGACCAATTACAGAGGGGAACGAGGGTGAGGTGCAAAATTACAGGCAGACGGAGTCATGTGGCACGTAGATAAACAGGCTTGCCCTGTAATGAGCCACAGTCTGCTGAGTGACTAGCAAAAATTGTCAGTCAACCCAGAGACGGTGCAGGGAGGTAAGAACATCACGACATGACCCCGTGGGGCTGTAAGCCTGAAGAGCACCCACCATTAATCTGAGAGATTTAAATTAGAAAACAGCTAATCTCAGGACATCTGAAACAGATGAGTATGCGGATCAGGAAGTGAGGCAGCTGTGAAAGCGATCGATGGCATTTCTCCGCGCCTCCTCGATCAGACTGCTCGCTCGTCCCTCCGTGCCGTATCCGTCTTACTGCTAAGACTCTATTTTAATTCTCCTGCTAACCCCCAGCTCCAGACCCCTGCGTGTGAGGTTTTCCGGAAGGTGGTGCCCGGAAGATACACCACACACCCTGGGAGATTCCGTAATTATGCCTCTTGTTTCTCGGCATCTTCTCTCTGGTTCCCTTGTTTTAAATGCCACAACGTCGCCGCCCCTGAGTCTCAAGCCTGGTGAAACCAGAGTCACGTCTCATCCCGTTTTCATTGGAGGCTCGGCACCCCTCATCGGGAGGTCCGCGTGTAGCACTGAAAGCGTTAAAGCACGCTGCAGAGGACGGGCTCATGCTGAGATACGGCACAAAAAAGCGGCTTTGTTAACGAAGGTGTAGAGAGCAAAGCAGCCATGAAGAACGGGGCTCTGCATTATCCACCATTATGATGATTAATCATCTTGTTCCTGCGAATGGACCGCTAATGAAGAGAGCCAGCAGAGGCCCAGAGAAGACGGTCACTCCTCCACAAAGAGCGTCTGGGAGATTTAAGGTCATTACAGACGCGGCCAGAAGACGTCACTCTGGTGTTTCTGCAGCTGGTGGGGGGTGTCTTTAAATGTGGGGGTGATGGCATTGTTAAAGGAGCTCAAGGGATCCTTCTCACTCCCACGGGGTTCGGCATCGTGCTGAACTTGCTGAGCGTGGACAACAGCCGAGGCCTGACAGTTACGTTTGCTCTGGGAGCACTTGGGTTCCCGAGGAATCCAGAATCCCAAAAGCAGCATAGCTCAAGACTGCTTCCCTGGTTCTTTCTATCCACAGTGACCACGGAGCTACAGAAAACACTCAAGCCCTGCTTCCTCAGCCACGTCAGGGCAACTTTTACCAGGGCACTCCCCAAATGAGTTTCCCTGGCTTTGGGCCTGTGGACATCAGTAATCCATCAGAGGAAAATGAATCGTTAACCTGACCCCCTTGCTTGTCCTCCCCTCACCTACAGCCGCAGCGCCACCATCAGTCAGGTGAATTCGCCAGACGTGGCTGGGGGACACGAAGTAGGACATGCTGGACCCCCTACAGGAGGGAGAAAGGGAGTGGCAGGCAGCCGGAGATGGGCATCCCCTCTGGAGTGACTCTGACCCCATTACTCAGGCTAAGAGGGGTGAACTGGGACAGGAAATACAGACACGCCTACAATAGCCTGTATGAGATGACTTCAGGGCACATGCAGAGAAGGAGACACACCTTTCAGTGCTGTTGGGGGGGTGTGCTCCGTGGGCTGTTGGGGGGGCGTGCTCCGTGGGCTGGGGGTCTCTATACAGAGTAATGAATGAGGACTTCATGGCTGTTAATATTACACAGAGTGAGAATGCCTTGTTCCTCGGCTCACAGGGGTGACGAGAGATGTCTTGCAACAGGGCCACAGCCCCCCCCCCCCCAGTATGGCAGGGAACTTCGGGGGTAAGTGTCTACCCTGCCCTGCCCATTGCCCCTGGGGGAGACACACTAACGGAATCGGAAGTTTCTCTCACCAGTCACTCGTGCCCTCTGCCTGCAGTCCAAGAGTTTCTCAGACAATTTACTATGGCTGGGGGGGGTTAGGACCACACTCAGCCCCACATGCCCCCCTGACCAAAAGGCAGACTGTGACTGACCACAGGAATTCAAAGACTGCCATAGTGGGTGTTCTTTAAAAAGACCTAAGGTCATATTCCCAGCATGACAGAGCACGCCGTCCGGAAGTGCATCCATCTCATTCCCAGCATGACAGAGCACGCCGTCCGGAAGTGCGTCCATCTCATTCCCAGCATGACAGAGCACGCCGTCCGGAAGTGCGTCCATCTCATTCCCAGCATGACAGAGCACGCCGTCCGGAAGTGCGTCCATCTCATTCCCAGCATCCCCCAGTCGAGCCTCAGCATCCCAGGTACGCATGATGACTTCCAGGCTCTCGGCTTCACGCTCACATCTGAAGTACTTTAAGTCCTCAAACTCGGCTGTAAAACCAGTAAGGAAGCTGGGCAGCATATGGTGGTGCACTGGAGGATCGCAGCACTTGCTCTTAAAGGCACGGCCTCATAAGCCTCAAAGCTGGGCATCATTTGTCTGTTTCCTCTTCCAGAGTGACACTCTGATTTATGTAACTGTCTCAAGTGCCACAGACGGTTCATCTGGCTTTAAACAGACCAAGATGGACATGAGAGGACTGGCCTGTTTCAGTCAGTGTTAAATGGCAATGAAGGAGACTGTGTGTGTGTGTGTGTGTGTGTGTGTGTGTGTACAGGCTTTCGTGAGGTTGCCTCAGCTGGCTCAGGGAGGTCTGACATGAACCGTCTTGTTCGGGGGAAAAAAAGGTGGAATGGACATCGGGATGAAAGTGCAAAACCATCATCCTGGCAGGGAACACCAGGGGGCGTTAGGGTGGGGTTACTGTCAGAACCAGCACGGTGCAACCAGTCATCACCAACAATGACGGGCACCTGACTCACCCTGGGAGACGCATGCTGGCCCCTCCCCCAAATCAGAACTGGATTCAATTTCGGTGTTTATTTGGATTTATCTATCTACTGTGATTGGTCAGTGTGTCCAAAACGTTCCGAATCACATGGTGACTTGATAGAAAGCGGAGCAAAATCAAGAGCTTGCTTGTTAGGCCGATCACTCGTATTTCCCTGCGATCTGAAGACCCAGAGCATGCAGGCCAATGAATGCTCCAGATGAGCAGGATTAGATTTCTAGACTCATTATGAATTTAAATGGTTAGCTGGATGGTGGCACAAATTATGAACTGAGGAATTTGTGATAAGCTCCAGTTGTGCAGTAGAGGTGGGTTTCCTCCTGCATGTGTGTTCTGTCTGTGCTTGGTCTCCACAAAATTAAAGGGGTCTCGTACCATTTTTGTCAGTTTTCCTTTGAAATTTTAACCCCTTGTTTGATATACCCTGCTGTCGCTATATATGATTATCATACGAGGAGGTCTGCTGTAGCCTGAAACAGAGGGGCTGTTAAAAACCTGAAGCTATAAAGGGCTTCACTGCACCAGTGCTGGTAGGTAATCGATCTCCTGACTGGCTCTGTCTGAATCAGCCTTCACTCTTCTTTAAATCGATCTCTCATCTCGCCAATAGAGTATCAATTTCCAAGCTAAATGCAAATCTATAGTTAAGCCTGAATGTCACTCTGTGTTAAGCCATTGAGAGATACTTTCACATAATTCGCTTTTTAGAAGCGTCATTAAAATCTTAGCCGTGAAATGTATGACCTCTTTCCTTTGTGTTGACCGCAGGCCTTCCAAGCCGCTAAATTTCTTTTCTTGGAAAAGAATCCGTTTTTTTCCGACATATAAAGGTAAATGGCAGAGTATCACCTTTCCCATTAAAAAAGTCGGATTTCAGAATTCTGAGGCCTTCCTTATTTATCCTGCCCAGCAACTGGAACTCACACAAAGGGCACATTTCAGCAGAGAAATATTTACTCTCCCCCATGTTTACAGTGGGGGGGGGGGGGGCATATTCGTCTGAGAAAGGGCCAAAGTGCTCTGGACTGTCTCAATCATTACCCCGTCATAACACATGTTCTCTGCTGTGCTTCCCGAAAGTCGACTCCCTCTAATGTCCCCCAACTGTCCACACCTCGTTAGGGTGTCGGCTTCCCAAGACCCCTTTTTGGATGATGAAGCCGTACTGTGGGCCACGGCGGTTCTGCCTGGAAACGAGCAGTGGTGCCAAATCCTGCCTGTCAAGCTGCGATTTCTGCCCGTCTCTCAGCCTTAAACCTGAAAGCCAGTAAGACCGGAATAAAAGCCGGGTCCCAACAACATGCTTGGCTGCATGGGAAATGACTTCTGATCTTTTTTATTTTAAGTTTCCTCAACTGACCTCCATCATGTTCCCACCTCATTGCTCCCTTGCTCCCGCTCCCAGTCCTGGACTCGACCAATCACACGCGGACAGGATGTCCTCAGTTACTTTTAGTAGAGAACAAGTACAAAATGGCAGGAGCAGAACTCAGTGAAATTGCCTTAATTATAACGTAACGTAGCAAGAAAACCACAAAATGTAAATTACTTGTTTTTTCCTACTTCAGCCCTTGTATGAAGAAACGTTTGGCCAAAAGTGTAATTACATCCAATGATGAGACCTGAGACTGGTTTATTTCATAATTAGTGGTTTTTAAGTTTTCACTTCCAAACAGAAAATATGTCAGACACAGTAAAAGAAATCAATTAAATCCCAGAGTGTCGTATCCATTTGCAGGGAAAAATGCTTATTACAGATGTAGTCTGATGCACTAGTTATCGAGCCACAGTTCAAGTGGAGTCAGTACATCATGCTGTCAGTCCAATCATAACAGAAAATAAAGAAGAATGCGACAGATGGAGATTTGGGGCTGCTGGGAAGGACAGGACTCCCATCTCAGAACGAAGCCCCTTTTCTCAGCGAGTCACGATTTCGATACTAGATTTGGGGCTGCTGGGAAGGACAGGACTCCCATCTCAGAACGAAGCTCCCCTCTCCCTGCTCCCCGCACCAATGACCGGTGTGGTTTACTGAAGCAGCCTCCCCCCTCACCATCCCCCTAGAGGCCAGGAACGCCATGGTGCCCCAGTCGTTAAGGCCACATGAAAGCTGCTTTCTGCCAGGACTCCAGTCACCTGGACTGGGTCATAACACTATTAAAAAATACCCAGCAGGACCATAATGGTGCCTACTGTATATAGCAAAGCCTACATGCACTAGAGGTTTCACCTGGATTCCAGAAGCACCAGACTTACTATGCATTGAACCCTTCACCGAATGGCGTCTCACAATAATCCTATTGTTTTCCATTTCATTAAAACCCCTGTTAATTTTCTTTAATAATTCCAACCATTACAAGCATGATTTAACGCAGGAATGCTGTCCTTGCCTCATCCATAATATTATGGTTATTGCTCAGCTATTACAATAATCTTAACAAAGACTCTGCTTCATTTTACCGAAGGTCCTCACGCAGTCCGTGGATGGTCCTAACACAGCCTCATTGTCTGTCTGCTGGCTCAGGTTGGGCTGTCCCGTTGGACTTGGCATCAGGGGCTGAACTGGGCCTTTTCCGCTGTGTTTGAAAGTTTATGAAGGTTTTTTGGGAGGTGAAAAGTTCGTATGAATTGGTGAGGTCTGGAATGTAATAACACAGTCCTCTTAAGCTTGAAGCCTTACGTGTGTGTGCGTGCTTGCCCACCCATGTGAAGTATATACAGATCTGTCAGATGAGGGCAGGGGACAAACCTTCATTGCCTTCATTCATTTTGGTGGGCCCGCATCAGTTTATTGCTAGCATTCAGATGATGACCTGAAGAGGCTCTGCTTCACAGAAGTCATGCATCATTACGTGTTGTCATTAGGGACGATCAGTCACCCCAGAGCACGATCTGATGCCGAGAGAACGATAGCAGAGTTTCTGAGGCAAATGTCAGGACAGAAGAACAAATCCAGATATTAGTGAAGGTCATAAACAGTAACACTCTAATATTGCATTCACATCTGCAGGTTGTCAGTCGATTCGTGTCATTCATGTCTTTATTTAGCTCATCCATAGTTTTAAGGTCTCTCCCTGAGATCAGGCTCATGTCTAGGGATAAGGTCTCTCATGGAGACCAGGCTCACCTGCAGAGGTAAAGTTTCTCATGGAGACCAGGCTCACCTGCAGAGGTAAAGTTTCTCAGGGAGACCAGGCTCACCTGCAGAGGTAAAGCTTCTCAGGGAGACCAGGCTCACCTGCAGAGGTAAAGTTTCTCATGGAGACCAGGCTCACCTGCAGAGGTAAAGCTTCTCATGGAGACCAGGCTCACCTGCAGAGGTAAAGTTTCTCATGGAGATGAGGATGCGTGCCAAATTAAGATCTCTCCTGGAGCCTCTTAGTTTTCCCTGTGAATGTGGTTGTTGAGAGGTTATTGTTTTGTTGTTTGGTGCTTAATTACCTCAGCAATGAGCTTGTTTGCACTGGTGTAGAGAGAGCTGTTATCCTTCCCAGAGTAAATGATCTTGTCAAAAGACAGCTGGTGAAGGCTGAGTGAATTCAGAAATTAAAAACACCTTGTTTTTCATGGAAGTCCAGTAGGTTTCAAACAGCTCAGCATGCAAAGGGACGCCATATCTGCTGCAATGCCTTGTGGATAGACTCTATAGCATGCTTGGGATGGGGGGTAGGTTCTGGGTCATGTTGCAGGATGCAGGCTATGTATATTTGTTCAGGCAGTGCTTTGAGTGTTGGAAAACAAAAGGAAGATTATGGGAGATCTAAGCAGACCAGCTTTCATCAAGCTAGCTCTCACCCCGGCTTTCGGCACCTTGTTTACTCAACCTGACCCAGGCGAGCGCCCCTCACCTCCGTTCTGTGAAGGTGTTTATTTACTTATGTCCCATACTGATCGACAGGAGCGCGTCAGGCTTTGGGGTTGATTTCAGTCAAGCCGTTGCCCTTCTGTGAAAGAGCCATTGTCTCTTTGGACACCTGTGTGTGTCTTAATTTAACCCATGAGACGTGACAGTTTTAGGACTGTGAATTTAAATGTCTCCCCACCAACAAGACAGTTTAGTGTTGCGTTTAACAGTCCATCCCATGTCTTTTCCTGCCTGATTTTTGTTGAGAGGCCCGTTATAAGCATGCGTGAGTTACAGTATGTCCAGAATACTATAGAATGGATGGGATAGGGTGGGTATAGGAGTGTGTGTGTATGTGTGTGTACACGCGGACAAATTACCCACCGCAAGGTAGCTTCTAGGATCCATCTGGTGCACATCCACACAAAACAAACATTGCAACAGCAATGTGTCAGAGTGGGATTTTTCTGTTGTCAAGGTGATGTTTCTCAGTTTTGTCGGGGTGAGGTTAAGAATCATTAATTGCATTAATGTGAGTCATTATGTGAGTCTCCACAGGGAGTGCAAGGCAAGCGTGTGTGTTTGTGCATAACAGATCAATCCAGGAATGTAGGCATAGGTGAGTGTGGAGAGGAGCTGGCACTGTTACTCCCGTGGCCGTCACTGCCCCTGTTAAACATTGGCCAGAACTGGGCTTTGTTTACGAGATTTATTCACTCCTTCAGAGAAATGGTGCAGACATCCACCGGAGGCTGACGAGAGGGCTGGAGAAATGGCGTAAATATGAGGAGAGGAACCTGAGATAGAGATGACAGAGCAGGAGTCCGGGTGCCCAGCCGCGGTTCAGGTGGAGATGACAGAGCAGGAGGAGACGGGGTGCCCAGCCGCGGTTCAGGTGGAGGTGACAGAGCAGGAGGAGTCGGGGTGCCCAGCCGCGGTTCAGGTGGAGGTGACAGAGCAGGAGGAGTCCGGGTGCCCAGCCGCGGTTCAGGTGGAGGTGACAGAGCAGGAGGAGTCCGGGTGCCCAGCCGCGGTTCAGGTGGAGATGACAGAGCAGGAGGAGTCCCGGTGCCCAGCCGCAGTTCAGGGTACTCTGGATACTTTTTGCTGTAGGTCTAAAATCAGCTGAAAACACTTAATACGAAAATCACTTGGTCAGCTTGCATATTGATTTCCTATCTGGGCAGATTCTGGGGTTTAGTCCATCCAGGCTGGAATGCTGACCAGTCCGTGTCATGAACCTGTAGCAACGACGGAACCGTGGAAGCTCAATGAGAGACGAAAGGGGTTGAGGGGCCATCGCATTAATGAGATGGGGCCTCGCTGGTCCCTACATCTCCTGTCTTGCTTTCCACACCCTAAAGTCTAGTTCATACTTCCACTAGACCAGCAGAGGGCATGTGTTCTTCTCGTGGAATGAATGAAAGTTTAAGCCAAAGCAGAAGCACCAGCAGACCCGTCTCAGGAAGTCGAGCCGTACGTGTGTGGATACCTCCACACCTCTTAGCACAGCAGCTCGTCGTAGGCATTCATGATTAAAATACTCTCCTTATCTACTCCTTCTTCATTCATATTCATCCTTTTAAATCCGCCGCCATCTACTGGAAACTCCCAGCGGTGCACTAATTTATTCCTAGCACACGTGCAGTCGACGCGCCAAATGTCTGCTAGATGTAAAATTTGGGCTGCATACGCACAGTGGACACGGACACCCCTGATGAGGAAATTTACATGACATTACGGTCTGTGGACTGTAACCGACCACGAACACGAGGACTATGAATAGTTATTGACTCTTCCCGTTGACTTGGACTCTCTGGGGAAGATGCTGGTGCCAAACCTCACGCCATCAGTTCTTCTCCTACGCTGGGTGACATCCTGTAGTTTACCTCCTGACCGCCTCTCTTCCTCTCTTCGGTTCAAATTTTTTCACTTCTCTCTGTGACAGATGGTGTGTATCTCTTATGCCTAATAGACTTGTCCGCCTTTTCTTGTGCTGTGTTGAGACATCACCATGACATTCGCCATCTCCATTCATTAAACGTTCATGTATATTGCACGGGGCGCCTCATCGGCTTTCGTAGACGGATGGGGTCGCAGGATCACAAATACCGTCAAGATGGCGGCCTGCACTTTGTGGCAGCGACGTTGCTTTGAGCAGAGAAGGAAAACAGATGTGAGCCCCTGCATTTATGGTGTGTTTTTAAAAGAGCATAGGGAGCGTGGAAACAATTAGAGACAAAGTGTGCCATTTGGAGCAGACCTTTCAGGGAAAGGAAGTGAATACCCAACAATGAAACTGTGGTCGGTGTGCAGGCAGATCGCTTGCTCCCACTCTCGCTCTCTCCAGCACAGCAGGAAGCCTTTCGCTTTGGTATATACACTCAGCAGGTTCTGGAAGGAAGACCTGCATTCACTTCAGAGATGGCAAAGGGATGGGTCTCTGTGCCTGATGCGAGTGCAAACCAGCAGGGTGACAGAAACGGGGGAATTCTCTGTGGGTGACCGAGACTGCAGTATACAGATCCGTGGGGTTGAAATTCTTCTGATGAACAGATCAGTGGAATCTGTTAACCTGAAGGGGGTGTTGCCCTGCAATGCTCACTTCAGACACTGGGAGGCGCCATGAGCATGCATGTCATTTACATGGAAATATGACCACAATATTAGGTCTGATTTAGTCTCATTCGGTGAGGGTCACCATGACCTGGGAATCGGTAGGGCATGTTTAGAATGGTAGCCCACACCCTACATGGCGTTACCCTCTACCCGAACCAGACTGGGTAGAGCCAGGCGAGCACAGGGAAGACCTGGGGGTCGGATTCGTACCCACAACACCCTGGAGGTGCAGAGCAACAGGAGCGTTAGCCAAGCTGCTACACCGGCTCAATTAGCTGCCGCCGCGTTTACGTGGCGGCACAAAGCGAGATGTTTTATGTGGTACTCAGAACAAGGACCAGGCCTAAGTGCCCCCCTTTCTCTGAAGTGTGATTGTAACTCTGATCCTGTCACAGGTGTTTTCTGCAGATGCTGGGAACATCTGGGGGAGCAGACAGGGTGTGGGAAGTGGGAAGGTTGTCGGGGTGAGATGTTCCTGAGAAGAGGTATCCATCGAAACTGGGTCGAACTGGAGGCCGGCTCTTTGACCAATGAGAGTTGGTACCATCTTACCTAGGCCTTACAGAGCCCATTAGAACAGCCAAATCCGACTGCCTCAATCCTGGCCCGTACCAAAACGGATTTCTCAAAACTTCTGGTTCTGATTCCAGTTTAACGAGGCCGCCGAGCAGGTGTAACATCAGGATTCATCTTCTGGGGGGGGGGGTTCTGTTTGGGGACGCCAGACCCCGACGAGTCACCCTGGAGCAAACACACGCGTATGGCATGGTCAGCACCACACCTGCGCTTTCAAACCCCTCGTTTTGCTATCACTGTCAGCGCTAGAGCGGTTCTGGCTTTGATGTAAATGTAACCAGCATGAAAAATTTGATCAAATCGGAACAGCGTGTCTCTGATGCGACCAGACACAGGAGGCACTTCCAGGATTAGGGTGGTCTCTGGCCGACAGTCCCTGCCCGCTTTGAGAAAGCTATTTGCATTCCCGGAACACCCCACCTGGGGGCTTGGGTCAAGTGTTCTACAGGCATCAAAGCATCCAGGCATTAAAAGGGAGGGGTGGTGTGAGGGGGGGGTGAGGCATCCAGAGAGAGAGAGAGAGAGAGAGAGAGAGAGAGAGGGTGGGGGGGGACGGGGGGCAGCACCGTGTTGTTTGTGATGTCCTGTTAGCTTTGTTGCTATGCACTTGCGATTATGGGATAAGAGTAAGCATTTCCACCTTCGGAAGTCTGTGGGCTGTATTGTCACCCTGGAAACGGCTTCGTACCGAACAAGGGGAGCAACACCAGAAGATCCCGGTGCTGGCTGTGTACCCGTGTCAGTGACCAGGTGACACAGATATTGTGCTTTATGTGGATCTCGCACAGCCACATGTTCACTCAGCACCCCTGCATCTTAAATTAGCATCTGGCCGACATTAACGGAATTTTCCTTCCACACCATCATCAAGAGGAATCCGGAAGGAGAGGTGACTAATGGAACACATGACGGCAAAATGGCAGTTTGCACAGAAAGCATGGACTCCTGGGGGAAGGTGGTTAAACAAGGTACCCCACCTCCAGAGGCCTGCCGGGGCATCCATTGGCTGCCATGGGGAGTCTCGGGTACGAGGAGGTACCCTCGCAGGACGAGGGTTCGGCTCTTTCCCAGTTTACTACACAGTCCCAGAGGCTCCCAGTGGCCAACGTATATGGTATGCTTGATTAGAGCTCAGCAGCGATGCCTGGCCCCTGATGCCCTGCTTCACTGGTAAGCGTGGCCCTCCTCTGCAGTGAAGAACACAGTTCTGTAACATGCTCAGAGACCCACCACTGAGTCAGACATGGGTGCCTCCCTGCCGCTCCATCAGGTTGGTGTAGGAACCCTAGTGGACGTGACAGTTTAACACACAGCACACCGTGAACAAGGACAGGGGTTAACAGCCCCTCAGAGTGAAGTCAGGGCAGCAGAACTCATTCTTTGCCAGCTGCGTGGGCACCAAAGGGAAGAGAATATTTTAAATTAAAAGTGTGAGAGGTGAATTAACATTAATGAATAATGTAAAGAGCAGAGCACATGTACTTATGGAAGAGAACGAGCTGAAGGTAATAACTTATACATACACACGCTCTCCACCCCGGGGTGGGGCTCTCTTCTACGTGGGTCACATGGTCTGGGCTGTAGGCAGGGACCCTCTGTGCCTGTGTGACACGAGGACGTGAGGCCCCACCGGAATACAGCGCAGTGCTTTTCTTCGAGGCTTTCGTCTGAGATGAAGAAGCAGCCCGAGTTTTTCTCCACGGCTGCGCGGTCGACGTTCCGTGATGCCGACGCCCACTGGCTCTTTTTATTGATTCACCTCAGCAAGCTGTCAGGACATTTGGGCCATTAATTTGCCTCCTTTCCCCTCCATACCCTTCACGATCGGATTGTGTTTCCCTCCACGTGACAACCGCTTCTGGCTGAGAGCGGGTGTAACAAGCCGCTTATAAGGGCCAAGTGGCAACTACGTCCAAAGTGGAAGGAGATACGGATGAGAACAAACGCATTTGTGGTGGATGTTCAACAGAAAGACCAAAAGACAGCTGCATCCGTAGCAGCGTAGCTGAATCTTGGTATGGAGGTTGATTATTAAAGGTGGGTGTTTTGGCGAGCTGGGGGCAAACGTTGACAATGCCAGAGATTCCTAACCTATTTTCCGTGTGCTGGCAGGTGTACATGTCGTGGCCGCCATTGTGACAGAGCGGGCAGTGGCTTTTCACAGCTCCACCTCCCTGCATAATCCCGCCTCAGCTCCTCTTGCTGTGAGGCCACGACCCCCGTGCCCCCCCACCCCCCCACGTCAGGGTGTGAGGGATGCCGTCCGGCTTACACTCCCGCTTCATTTCCTGCCTGCCCATGTGACGCTGTGCAGGCCACCGCTCCTAATGGGGGTCCTGTCTGCCGGAATTAATCTAAAGTGTGACCCCCGACCCACCCTCACTGAATTCTCCCGGTGAGACCGCCACCTCCTGCAGGCCAGCCACTGTACTCAGATCACATATCAGCCTTTATTACCATGTCAGTCAGGAGGTCGGTGTTGGGGGGTCCGCTCATCACTACCAGATCGGCCAATGGACCCTCTTACACTTCTTCTGCACATCAAACTCCCCCCAAATAACTAAGAAATGAATGGTGTCCCTCGTCGGTCAGCAGAGGCCGCTGTGCCCTCTCTCCTTTCTTCCCCAATTCCCTCTCCTGAGGTCTCAAGCTGTGACTCAGTCTCTGTCTCATTCTTTCTCCATCTCTCCCATCTCCTGTTTTCTCTGTTTCATCCTTCCTCCCTCTCTTGTCCTCTCCCCTTGTCTTTCCCCATCTCTCTCTCATTTTCTCCCCCTTCTCCCTCTGTCTGTCTTTCCCCCTTTCTCTCTCTCTCCCTCTCTTTGTCTTTCACCATCTCTTTCTTTCTCCCTCTATCCCCCCTCTTTCTCTCTCCCCCCTTTCTCCCTTTCTCCATCCCTGCCTCTTTCCTCTTGCGGTGGGAGTAGCCCATGCCAGCTACCGGCCTCTTGCTAGCCGGGGGATTTGGTTTTCCTAAACTGGCACGACGAGGCGTCAAAGCCAGTCAAATGAGTGCAGAACTGTTTACCTCTGAGTAGTCAGTGAATTCACTAAGGCGACTCTTTTGACAGCTATAAGCACATTTTTTTAATAGATCATTGCTAGTAAACAAAGTCAAATCGTGTGCAAACCAAGCCGTGTGATACGTTTCCACGTATATGTGATGTCTCCGTGGAGCTAAGACACAAAAAAGCATTTAGCGCCTAATCCATTCCAAATGTTGTCACCACAGTTACAACGGTGGCTGTCGTGAAAAGTCAGTCGGCGGACCTGAGAGGCGATGGGGGCCTCGGGAAATCGAGACGTGTGTTTACATCGAGGCAATCAGAAGGCTGGAGGAACGTTGTGTCTGGCTAGGATCAGGACCGCCGTCGCCCCTCTCAGGTCCGCTGTGACCAGGTTCGAGATTGAGCTGAATGGATACACTGTCTCATGGTGTGTGTGTGTGAGATAGAGAGAGAGAGAGAATCAGTTCCTTATCCCGGGCAGCACAGCTTCACACAGTCAGTCTCAGTGCTTACCTGACTTTCCAAATTAGACACCAAAATGCCATTCACGGTCATCACATCACAGACTATGTTTTTGGCATATTACAACCGAATTTTCAGTTAAACTCATAAACAAAACTCAATTTATAACATATCAACCATCAGGAAAAAGGGATAAGACAAACGTCCGCAGTGGTTTATCGCCAGCCAAATGTTCCCCTGTGGCCGGTACCTCTGGCCCGCAGTCGCCATGGTTAATGGTCTGTGTTTGTGTCCGAATACTGCAAAGATACAGCTTCAAGTGATGCAGACTTCAGTGTTTCTACACTGGCTGTGCTTCATAAAAGGAGTCGCTCTCTGCCTCCGAATCCGTGTGAAATACGTTGATATTTAGGGCTGAAAAACAGCAGAGGTGATGAGCAGGTAGAAAATAACGCTGACATCTGCATGAGATGTTTTCTCTGGTAGAACAGCGTACATTCTAGCCCATGGTTAAGTGTTAAATATTTTAGGTGTTCTCCTTCAGTGATATACTGTGGGTTTACTTTGGCAAATTCACTAACATTTCACACTATGGTAGTGCAGTGTACAGGAAGTCTTGTGTCTGTTAAAACCTGGAGTAATGTGTTGAGTTTGACCCAGATGCTTACAGCTTCTCCCTGCCCGCTCCTGTTTTGGTCACTCATTTCCCTTTTTAACTAGCACTACTGTGGTTGAAATGTGTTTAACCGGGGAAAAGAGTCCACAGAGAGAGGGAGAGAGGGGTGATGTGATGAAAGCCCCATAATGCCATTCCCTCTGCCCCCAACCACCCTGCATGATTAGTGTTGGGGGTCCCACCCTCCCTGCATGATTAGTGTTGGGGGTCCCACCACCCTGCCTGATTAGTGTTGGGGGTCCCACCACCCTGCATGATTAGTGTTGGGGGTCCCACCCTCCCTGCATGATTAGTGTTGGGGGTCCCACCACCCTGCATGATTAGTGTTGGGGGTCCCACCACCCTGCATAATTAGTGTTGGGGGTCCCACCACCCTGCATGATTAGTGTTGGGGGTCCCACCCTCCCGGTGTGTGTTTCTGGTCCTGGCGCCTTTTTTCTCGAGTCAAAGTAATACAAAACAATAAAATGTCTTGGGCTTAAAAATGGAGGAAGTGAACGATAAAGCAATAAAACAGCATATGAGCACGATTTATCTCTGGTTAGGGTTCTGTTCAGTCTAAGCCCAAGACAAAGAGCTTAGCTTTTTTCCTCTGCTTACTTTTCCTTGTTTAAACAAGCTGCAAGCTTCTCCAGACCTGTGTGCTTTCTGAAGTACGTCTTCTCTAGACATTTGCTGTACAAGTGGCTCATCCTTCCTATACGCTGTCTGAAATGGACGCCGCGATCTCCTCCTAAACAGGACTCACGTTCTACTTTCCAAGCTTTATTTTTTTCCGAGGGTGTTGAGAATGTCTCATCTCACAGTGTCGCTCAGGATAGGGACAGAGATACTGAACACGCCAAGGATTTGTGGGAGTACGCTCAGTTCACACATAAAAGAACTCGCTGTTCTGTCACTAATGAGACACAGGGATAATTCTTTTCTGCCGCACATCACTTGCTCACCTACCCATGGACAGTACAGAGTCCCTCATGCTCTGAAGGAACTTTAACCACAAAATATGACTGTTTTGGTATTACAGTGTTGCACGTACTTGGGGCCCCAGACGGTCCTCCATGGGGGGGAGGGGCAGGTCCTGTCAGTCCTCCCCTCTGACCCTGGCTCTCCGTGCTGGCTCATTTGTGAGGACGGTGCTCTTTCCACCACTCGCAGACGTTTGGGGGCGGGAGAGAAGCCGAACTGAAAATAAATAAGTGTGGATCTGCTAAAAAAAAAGAAAAAAAAAAAAGAAAAAAATCACATTCTGCCTCGATCCCTTTTCTATCTGAATGTGACCCTCCTGTGACCCTCCCCCACGGTGACACCTCTGGGAATACCTAGGAATACCTTTGTTGCCACCAGACGTCAGAGGGGAAAGAGAAGGCCAATTGACACAAATTACCCCCATACATTCCCATATTTAGCCGCTTCTCCGAATGTCTGCACAGGAACTGGACAGAAACTTGATGGTGTCAGTTTTTGGGGGCCCAAAACACCAATAGCATAGCATTAAAACTGTATAATGAAATCGATTCCTGCAAATTTTTGTCAGGAACCTTTCTGGCCAGCCTGTACTGTCAGCACAATGAAGGTGCTGGTGAATAAACAGGGGTCCCGTCTTCCTGCAGAGGTGTTAAAAGGTTACCTGGCATGACTCGGAGGAACTCGCAGGAACTCACGGAGACACGGTCCATGCCTGCAGCAGTCTCGTGAGTCAGATATGTGTATGGGCCCTTGTGTCAGTGATCTTCCTGCAAGCTGTCAGCCAGCGTAGGTGCTCGGGAGGGATGCTACGTGGAAAACTAGTACAGTTTGTGGGCAGAGAAGGAGCACTTTCCAGAACAAAAATGCTAGCAGAGAACAGAGAAGGAGCAGATGCTCTGGTAAGAGCTCAGCATCAGCTTTCCTGCTGCAGGCGGAGTGGGCCCACACGCTCACACGCTAATAAAGTCACCTCACTAAACAGCTACATTAATGCCACACCTCTGCCTCGTCCATACATCGGGGGGATTAGCGAGGCGGTAATCGCTATCGATTAGCTAGTTAGTGGGCATGGTTAGGATCATTAGAACCTGGAGGTTCATTCTTGACCTGCGCTAATTTGATTGCGGCAAGGAAGAAGGCTGGGTGAATGCTTTTCAGAGGCTCCTGGAAGGACACACACAAGAAGGACATCGCCGATAGCATGTGGCTCATGTGCAGCCGAATTAGTCCGACGGAGCCTTGAAAGGCAGAAACCTATTTTGAGTCATTATTAGTAATGGGATAAATGAGGCTTTATATCATTGACGCCGGGTGATAGTTCCCCCTGCCCTGGGCTTGGAACCCCTCCCCCACATCTCTTTTCATCAAACTCCCCCCAGTGCTTCATTCAGCTGCTAGGATCTGTTTCAGTTGGTGTGAGACAAGCTGGGGTAGGGTCATATGTCACCTGACCCCCACCAGTAGGAATGACATTTGCAGCACTGCAGGGGAAAGGTACTGGAAGCACAATGTTTGGCAATTGGGAGGTGGAGGTGCAGGGTGAGGTGTAGTTTACTGCACGCTCCTGTAGGACCCTCATCTGTCAGGGTGGAGGTGCAGGGTGAGGTGTAGTTTACTGCACGCTCCTGTAGGACCCTCGTCTGTCAGGGTGGAGGTGCAGGGTGAGGTGTAGTTTACTGCACGCTCCTGTAGGACCCTCGTCTGTCAGGGTGGAGGTGCAGGGTGAGGTGTAGTTTACTGCACGCTCCTGTAGGACCCTCGTCTGTCAGGGTGGAGG
>JAACJT020000046.1:85254-109789 GCA_009936485.2 Gymnarchus niloticus
CTGGTAATTGAGGCACTACTGAAATACCCATAGAGGGTGCTGCTGGTAATTGAGGCAGTACTGAAACATTGATAGAGGGTGCTGCTGGGAATCGAGGCACTACTGAAATACCCATAGAGGGTGCTGCTGGGAATCGAGGCACTACTGAAATACCGATAGAGGGTGCTGCTGGGAATTGAGGCAGTACTGAAACATTGATAGAGAGTGCCACTGGTAATTGAGGCACTACTGAAACACCCATAGAGGGTGCTGCTGGTAATTGAGGCAGTACTGAAACATTGATAGAGGGTGCTGCTGGGAATCGAGGCAGTACTGAAACATTGATAGAGAGTGCTGCTGGGAATCGAGGCACTACTGAAATATCCATAGAGGGTGCTGCTGGGAATCGAGGCACTACTGAAATACCCATAGAGGGTGCTGCTGGGAATCGAGGCACTACTGAAATACCCATGGAGGGTGACCTGCCTGCACCCAGAACATGTGAGGAAGGGGAAAAGTGTCTCACATGGTATGTCTGAGCATAAGAAGGGGGCACAGGATGGAAGGTTACAGTCGGTCAGAAAGTCTGATGGGAAGAGCAGCTAGTTCACATCTGACCCCTCATCTACCCCTGGCTCTCCTCATTGCCACTGACCCACCTCTCTTTGAGTGCCAATAAATGTTACTTAATCTAACCTGCATGATGCCCGGGGGAGCCAGAGGAAGCTGGTTTAAATATCTCTAGATAGAATCAGATGTAGCATAATGCAAACTGCAGGATGCTGCAGGATTTTCAGCAGAAGACGCTCAACTTGTAGTACAGCGACAGGCCTTTCTTACAAATTTCAGCTTCACACTCACTGATAATGGCGGCAGCTCTCTCATTGGACAAGCAGAACTGGCTCCACCCAGCAGATAGAGGGGCGGGTGCTGGGAGCTCTGACCCTTACACAGCTCTCACAATGCTGCGGCCCATCTCCAATGAAGCTCCTCTTACATTCAGTGCATTTTCATTTCATTTCGTTTCCTTGACTCGTGAAACCGTAACTGGGTCAACGTGGCATGTGATCTTGTAGTCTGGAGGATGTAATCTTGCAGTTCTGTCTTCCTTTCCCAGCATGCACTTTCATGGCAGGTTAAGATGGAGATTGTCATTGGATGATACTTCTCCTTTTGACGGTGCTTGTGCTGTGGCGACTTCTGCCAAATCCTTTGTTAGTGCTTGTCATGTCTGATAATGGCCACCGGGGGCAGCAGTGTGGAGATGAAGTGGATGGAGCGGAAGATGGCTGACTCTCGCTCTCTTTCTCAGCACTCATTCAAAATTGTTAACTTTGACTGATTTGCCAAGGCTTCCTCCAAGCTCATTGTTATTTTTTTTGGGGGGGGGGGCGGCGGCAGGGCTTTAAGAGAGATGCCGTTTGCCATCTGAGGGCCTGTCCAGTCCTGGAAAAAGATCTTAATCCATAGGTATGCACAAGCCTTTTGCAAGTTTGTACTTCTCATAATCTCAGCCACCACGAGCCACAGTCTTGTAGCACAAGTGCTCTTACTAGCTGGTTCTACCGTCTCAGATGTTCTCCATTCCTATGTTGCTGTTACCATGGTAACAGTCACAATAATGCAGAGAGCACCGACGTCTAAGGTCGTGAACAAGCCTGTGGAGAACCTCCTCCCACACTTCCTGTCCGCCAGACAAAACAAAGGCTGAACAGCTCCTACAGATCGCTGGGAAGTATACGCTTCCTAAACATCCTTTCGTCTGTCTATATTTAGACAGCAGACCTCAGCACACTTTTACAGCCTGGTGTGTTTACTTGTCCCGTAGGTCCAGTGTTTGGTGTTGTTTCCACGAGGCGGTCCTCGATGTCCTGACCTTCCTGAATGCTGGCACGGCTCAGCACTCCCCGAGCTGCCTCCCCTGCCTTCCGAGCAGCCTCCACAGTGACGAGACACGCCTCACTTTCGAGAGAGGGGGCTGTTAAAAAGGAGCATCACTATTTCTTGTTTTGGTTAATGTAGCATGACTCTGGGGGACAAACGTCGGGAAGGGGGATCGTCGTTTCTGGAAGAAAAACCAAGATATCAAGAAAGAATGACGTGAAGCTCCAATAGCCAGAGGCAAATGAATATGTTTTCATCTCACAGCTGTGTAGGTCTCTGTACCGCCCCCTACAGTAGCCTTGAGGTATGGCCGAGCTCCACACTTCTCACTCTCTCCTTCATTCTAATGGGGTGGGGAGGGCTGAGCCCTGTAAGTCATTCAGTAATACATTTGTGAAGGCAGCTTCCCAGCAAACAGGGAACATTACAGGTACATTACAGGAATGTAAAGAACATGAGAATGTTACTGGACATTGTGGGAATGTTCCCTGTTTGCTGGGTTACAGGGTGGAAGCCAGCCCAGTGGGGATGGCAGGGATTCTACACACTTAGGAGACGAGGTCCCTTTAAGAGCCATTAACTAGTGTAAAAAGTGACACAGACCCTTTAAAAACTTGCTTGGAGGCATGTGAGAAGGTGGGGAGGCGGAGCTTCATAGGAGGAAGTGAATGATTGCACCAAGAATGGATACTCAGCCAATACAATGTGACCCTCATGGCTGCTCCAATCAGATGCGAACTCCCCCGTCATTAAAGAGGACAGCAGTGGTGGAAGCGAGAGAGGAGTCGGTGGCAGGTCTGTCTCACTGAGGTCCTGCAGATCCAGGCCAGACTAACTTCTTCTCTGCCCAAAGACTTGATGAGGTAAAAGCTGGAGGATGGCCAAGGGGAAGGAGTTCGTTCATGAACATCAAAGACTGATCTCACTCTGTTTAATTCTCCCTTGATGATCTGTAAGCCATCAATCATTCTACACATCTATATTTACAATAGCACTTTAACAGAGAACTCATCAATAATCTTAAAAGTCTGGCTGGACCCTTCCCAATTCTCCCGTGATTCTCGCATTATGAATATCATCCAGCGGCTGGTCTCCTTTGATATTCTATTCCTATCTTTCCTGTGATCCTGTAGTAGTCCTGCCTTTTTTTGCCTGGTCATCTCAGTCATCTTTTCAGGAACTTGTCAGTTGTGATGGTGTCACCGTCCTCCTCACTGCCTTCTCTTCCCTTCTGCATTTTCTTCTCGTCGGCTATCCCTCCCCCGTCCTTCGCTTGGGAGTCCCTGTGAGGGAATTTCGATCTGGATTCTTTGAGGGTTTGCTGGATGAATATGTAGCTTTACTCTAAGCACAAGCTCAGCCGATTCTTAAAACACATAATACCATAAATCACGCAATGGTTTTCTCCATACTGATCAATGTGTTGTATGTTTTAAAATTCATTTGAACTCTGGATCTGGTCCCAGGAAGCACGGGGTATGAAGTGAGAGACACCCTGAATGAGATGTGGGTCCATCGCAAGGCACAAAATTACAGGCACACGCAGGGAATTTCAGAGACAGGAGTGCAGCGAAACCTCAGTTTCTAGAATTTGGAGAGGAAACCGTAGAAAAAACACACAGGAACATGGGGAGAACATTCAGACTCCACACACACACACGAAGACGCAAACACCCACACACACACGCACACACGGAGAGACAAAACCTCACATGGAGTCCAAGAAAGCATCAGAACAGCCTCACGTCTTTAAAGACAAAAATCTATCATTGATTCTTCTTTGCTTGTTTGCAGATTTGCCTTCAGATTTCATGAACCGGAACCGTAAAAACATATCAAATAAAAACGTATCTAGGTCCGTTTTTAACACATCATTCTGTTACAGAGTGTATACTGACTTCAGCACAGGAAGGACAGTCGCCTTGCACACAGATGGACCTTCGTTCGATCTGTCTTCAGGCGGGCTCTGGGACACGTCACCCTCCTTTGTGTCTGCCGCGGCACCCGGGGTGAAACATCGTACCGGAGAGCTTATCGACGTGGACCCGCGGTCCTTAAGCGCTGTGACTCTGCTCTGACTCGTGCTGCCTGTTTGTTTCCATAAAGGGCAGAGCTGAAGGTCAGTGCTGAGTGATATTTCACACACAGAGCCCCAGTGGGGCTGTGGAAAACCAGACCACACTGAGGCTTCCTGGCCGACACAGCGGGGGGCGCTACCTCAACCCTCACTGGACTCCTGGTTTTCTGATTGCTCCACGGATTTTGCTATCTTTCGTGCTTCGGTCGTGTTTTGGGCAGACATTGAACGCATCGCCGCTCTGTGACACGCAATGGGAGTCTCCCGCTGTGTTCCTGTGAGAAGACGGTGGGCTTGGAGAGAGGGAGAGAGGACAAATGTGGGGGCGAGCAAAGTAAATTTGGTTTTGGGTAGAAAAGTTGATTAGAGCAGAAAGGAGCAGTCTCTCCCACTTGATTGGGTCGCCCAGAGAACAGGAAGAACACAGAGACAAGGCCAGGTCATGTTAGAAGAAGACACCACACAGAGGCATGTGGCTGTCTGGACGGATTCCAAGCAGACATTATCAAGATGGGTGGTGGAGGGCTCACAATCACCAGATTGAAATTGTAATCATATTCTCACATCTTTTCCTGAATTGGGGTTTAAAGAAACGATTGATTGGTGATTAGGAAACACAGACAAAGGAACCCGAACGACACTGCCTGGTATCTCTTCATCGCCTTTGGCTCCAAGCATCAGGCACGTCACACGGCAGCAGTTCTTGGGGAAACGCTCTCCCGAAGGGCCCTCCAAACAGGGGGTGCTGCCTGGTGCTCTGTCTCCCCTGAGATGGGCTTCGGGCTCGTCACGTCCCTGTAGCAGATAGGAGATTAGGGAGATGCATGGATGGTTTTCAACCAGCCACATTCCGGTCACTCCTCTCTCCAGGTAGCGTGGGGATGGAAGCTGTGTGCTGGTCTCTGGTCAGAGAACGTCAGGTCTCACTGGCTGCCAGGGCAGCTGAGCCGTCCTGGCGCTCGACGCTCGTAAACCGGAGGATTGCCGTGAGCGGCATGCGAATCACCGTGTGGTGTACCACACGGCGGGGGTGCCGCCTCGCAGTCGGCACACACGGCAGGAGAACCGCGCTAGCTGATAATGAGGCAGCCCCTTGGCTCCGACGCACCTCTCTCTCAAGCCGCCTGTCTACTGCTCACCCCGTACCTCGAGTGATCAGCAGGAGTGAAAGAAAATCCCATCTCTGACAAGCAAAGAAAGACAAACAAAAACGACCAGTGGGTGAGGACGGTGGCCTTGCCAGTTTCCCTAGTGACACGGCCACACGCCATCAAGATGCCCGGCTCCCCGGTGTCCGCTGTGCCCTGTGCTCGTGTTTCTCTGGTACTCTTGACGTTAAGTTCCAACATCAGGCTGACAAAGTGGACCTCCGCACTGCAGAAGGCAACACACAGAGTCTGGCTTTGATCACACCTCGCTGTCTGTGGCAGGGTCCGTGTCGGTCTAAGATGGCAGCGCCGCACCCCACCGGGTGTCTCATGTGAACTGGCAGACTTTCGCCACGAGAAGCTTTAGAGAAACTCGCCAGCCAGGCTCAGGGATAGTTTCTTTCCCAGAGCCACAACAGCACTGAGCTTCAATATGCACTGATCATCTCTTTCTGTGTTTCTCTGCCTTTGTCTTCTTGTCTAATAATCACAGTCAAGTTTGCTCTGTGTGCGATATTTTACTTTATTTGTAGTTCTCTGTGCAATATTAATACCGAATTGTCATCTTATTAATTGCATTACCTTACCTCGCTAAACATTTTTTGCTAAGCAGTATTTTTTACATTTTTATTTAGTAGGTTTTTTTGTAGTACTTTTTATAGTGACTGTGTAAAGCATCGAGCGTTTGCTTTTCGCTCTGTCTGAAGGGGTAGCTGCTCTGCAATGCCGTTATACGATGGTATAATGGCAATAAAAGGCTTCTAATTCTTCAAATGTGACCGATTCTCGCCTTGCGAGACTAAATATTACGAACGGTTTGACCCTCAGAAGTGAAACGAGGGATTTGGTTTGATTTGCTTTGTGTTCCGGTGACTTCGTTTTCACTCTGCCAGATTTAGAGTGTTCCATCCTCTTGGTAATTAATACAGTTTACTTCACATTAAATCACAATTCCAGTCAAATATGAGCAATGGTATTCCCGTAGATAAAGGTATTGTAATCTGTTTCCTGATCCAGCTGTAATAATTAGTTTACCATCAGGGCTATCTGGTACATCTCTGTATGAAAGCAATGAGAGGCTAAACCTTTCCTTTCTTATTTTGCATTTAGCCTCTAATTAAATTAGAAACTTTCATATTAGAAACAGAGGGAACGCGAGCTGTAATGCGCAGCCTGGAAAGCAGCGGTGGGAGAATAGCAGATTAATGAGGGGCTTTTCCCTCGGAGGCAGAAAGCAACCCAGACGAGCGGGAGCGGGACGATGTGTGGATCTCGAGGTCCCTGGAGGCGCCGCGCTCACACGTGGCCATCAGAGTCACTAGCCCCCGGCAAAGAGGAGCGTCCCAATACGAGTACCCGTGGCTCTGCCATGCGGCATGTTCTGGACATCCGCTGGAAGACTAACGAGCCGAATGGCGAAGAGATAAATGGGTAAAAACTAGAACAATTACTGATGGCAGAAGCAGAGATTCAAGGCCACGGTGGGTGGGATTATCAGCTGCTGTCAGTCAGCGTCTGTTTGAACCCGGCTCCCCGTTACTATGGTTACCATACCGTGTGAAAGCGGGCCGCGATAATCCTACCCACCGCGGCCTTTGAAGCCCTGCTTCTCTCGCCACTAGGAAGAACTAACAATGGCAGATTCTTTCACGGTGCGACTAGCAGTGTTTTAACCAGGCACCAGGAGGAACCAGGCTTTGTGTGTCCATCATCTGTTTTCATTGTCATTTCCTTCTACTATAAAACTCATATTTACGTGTTTCACGTAAATGTTTCCGCTTTATTGGCATCACTCAAATGAGTTTATTTACAAAAGATATGTTCAATGTGTAAGTTATGTTTTTGTTTGGAGTGTTGACCAGGGATCATCGTATTTCTATGTTACACTGCAGCATTTATCGGAAGTAAAATCTATAAAAGTGGGAATCTCATTGAATGAAATGGGCCCGATTGATAAGGTCCCCTCCCAGATCACGAGGCCCCCTGTTTCTCGGTCATAATGACATGAAATCGGTCTGTGGCTATCTACTCTCGATGGGCACATCCCGTCGTCAGTTTCACCAAATGGGTCTAGAGCACGGCTGTGAGGTAAGAGATGGAGGGCATCCAGAGAGGGACTGAGGTGGTGCTGTATGACAGAAGGAGACAAGGAGGGCGAGAGACGTCTGCGTGATTCACTGGTGAAATATGATGGCGACTACGGCAGAGGGAGAGCGGTAATGGCCACCCAGCACTGCCTGCCAGCCGGGGGGCTTTTAGTGCAGATGAAAGTCAGCTCCTCTCTTTTTTATATGCACGTGTAGAAGCTTAATTCGTTATGCAGGACACAACTTCGCTCTCCTTTAGGCCATTCAATTTTCCCTTATTTCACTCTTTTTCCAGCGAAACTCTAAGTGGCAGCGTCACTGGGATCGCTCGCTGCAGGAGGAGGCCTCGATGACTGCTCCTGATTAGAGCTTTAGTGCTGATTGGCCCATCAGCCTTCCCGCATCTCTCTGCTCATGCCTGCGTGCGTGTGGCCCTGGTCTACGTCGTCATGGTCCACATGAACTCGTTTTCTCATTATCTCTTGCACCCCCCAGCACAACCACCTCCGCCGTCGTTCGCGTTCCCATCCATTTACCAAACAATTAAGAACAACAATTTCGCTATTCTTTCCCCAAAACGAGTTTGGGAGATGTGCATTTTTGCTGCCACGAGCCAGGATGGGTGATGCATTCTTACCTTACCTGATTCACGTTTCCATTTATTACACACTGTGTCATGGTCCCGTTAATGATGCACTGCCTCACACTCTCTTTTATCACTGTTTTTCTGTGTGTTGTGCATTGTGATGACTGTGAGGCAGGCACTTTTCTCGGAGTCAGGGCCAAGCTATTGCAATGTCATCCCAGTAGAGTAATTCAGCATGACGCAAATTTTAGGATTTGTCATGTGCTTCTGTAATGTGTGTCAGAGACAGGGTGTGACATTTCCGTTGAGCACTTTCAGTACGAGTGACACTGGATGCAGGTCACATTAATAAATATCTCTGCCAGGAAAAGACACTCCAGGCGATTCACACATCTGTAAGGAAAGCGTTTGGTTCGCATTCTTCTAATTAATGTAGCATCTCCCCGGGTACACGGTAAACAGATTTTCCCAAATGAACAGGAGTTTTCTCTGTTTTCACAGCTTGTTGACCACAGGACTCTTGGAAGACACAGAGAGATATTACACTACACTCATGCTGTGCTGTCTTCCGGTGAGATGTTTTGTTTTCTGGTGTTACCAGTGGAGGAGGGTCTGCTTGTCTTTCTACAGAGTCCATATAATCCAGGACACCAGGTCTGTGGTATCGCATGCTGGGACAAATCTTTCAAACTGAGGGGCGTGTAGAACAATCCCTAAGAACCACTGGTCTGTGATGTGGCCTAATATAAATGTATCAGCATTATTAGATTAAAAGAATGAACGGCATCGCTTTAGTTTTTCCCTCTGAAACCACAGCAGTATGTTGTGGGAGAATTTACTACTATTTATAATAATCGAGAAGAGGAATGCTCCTTCAGTCTATCTGCTGGTTAACTGTGAAATATAGTGCCTTTCTCCTGCATCCATATACATCACACTACGATTTCTGTAAGTGGACACATTTGTTTTAAGCCACTGGTCCGGAGACAGCCATGCTCACGCTCAAGGTCGGATAAAAACGTGAATCGTAAAACCGCAGCAGCCACATGGACAACTGGAGGGGATAAACAGACTATAAAGCAGGAAATACGAATGTAACACTGGAGGCCAGCGCTCCAGAAAGGTGAACCTGATCACCCCATGGCTGGACCCCCCACTACGAGGTGAGCTGACTCTGCCCTGCTGTTGTTTGCACCCTCCCATTCAGCCGTCCTCCGCTCTCTCTACAGAGATAAAAGCCATGTCTTCCCATTCCTATCTCTCTTCATTAAGGGCAGAGGTATCCCTAACGAGTCTTCCATGAGGTGCTGTTCAAACACGAGACGTCATTGGACTGGAGGTTAAGAGAGCCGGCCTGTGTTGTTATGTACGTTTACCTTTCGGCCTCTCGGTGACACCTGCGACCTCCAGACATTTTAAAGACAATCCCAGGTTTTCTCCTCTCTTCTTGAGGAGTGCAGGGTACACAAAGGAATGTAAATGAGCTCTCCATTACAATCAGGGCAACTTTTTTATTGCTAATTTGCATCTCATTTCTTGTATTGTCCCCTGTTTGCACGTGACTAAAATAATCAAATAAGAACCGTGTTCTTTTGTGCAAGAAGGGAGCAACAGCAGAACAATAAGAGGAAAGCCTCCGTCGGGGTTTGTTGTTGTTGTTCAGTCACGCAGTCGTGTCCGACTCTTCGCGACTCCATGGACCACAGCACGCCAGGCCGCCCTGTCCTCCACCGCCTCTCGAAAGCCTGCCCGTCGATGTTTACCTCCCCTGGAAAATGAAACTAATGTTTATTGTTCATCTCTGTTGCTCCTGACAGGGTTACAGAGAAACACCGTACTTTATCCTACAGAACAGAGCTGACATTATGTGTTCCTACTGGGCTGGACCACGCTGTTATGGCTCCAGGAAGACTGTCCAGTGAGATGTTGACCAGCTTACAGAATATTCACACAACGTCTTTCTAGACTGCATCAGCCTTGGCTGCCCCCAAACCAAACACAGTTTAGATTTAGGCATTGAAACCCACAGCAGCGTCTTTGTGATAAACCTAAACCATTTGGCCAAGCCTGGTACTGAATTAACTGGGTCTTCAGGGGCTCACTGTCCTAAGGACATAACCTGACACTGGTTATGCAGCCTGATATTGGACAAAAGCGGGGGGCTCAGCTGCCAAACCCACACCAAACTTGACCAATCAGCTGCCAGGTGAACAGCTTGGGGGTGGGCGGAGACAAAACAGAAGGATTCCGGGCACCATTCAGAGCTGAGACATGTGGGCAAGTTTTTTCAAGGCAGCCTCATCCTGATTGGTGTACTGAGTGGTTTGCTTGTGATGTCATGGCAGGGCAGAAAATCACTGGAGGAGCTTCTTAGCTCCTTCTTCCCGACAGAGGATCCTCTGAGGCTCGCTAAATCCCAGCTCCAAAAGAAGGGAAATGAAAAGGAAAACCTGCTACTCCACTCTGCCCCCACCAAGCCTGGGCACTGCTGTTTAACCAATGGTGTAAAAACCCAGAATCTCTATGTTTACATGGTTAGCTGATGCATTTTTTTTTTCTAATTTAACAATTATTAATCCCTTTATGTGGCCAGATATTTTAGTGGGACCTTATATCAAGATCTGGGATATTCTAGTAAGACCATTTTTAGCACTCAAACCAGCAGCCTCCCAGCTAGGAATGCGTGCATGTCTGGATGGACTTTTTGATGGTGCCTGATAGCTGCAGACCTCCTGTCACATGACTCTCTGGATGTCGATGTGGAGAATCAGCACGTGGGCATGCATCGTACTCTATAAGTGAGGTCCACGGCCTCTCTAGTCCAGGCCTCAATAACCATTTGCATATCATTATTCAAAAATATTCACGACCCTGCGGGTGAAAACCCTGACCGGTGTCTGGGCTGGCCTTCTAGATACCTGCAGGATAAGGGTAAGTTTACAGTTTTACTCTGCCTTGTTGCAAAAAAAAAAAAAATGAAAAACAAACACAATGTTGCCAAATAATGGAATAATGTAATGCTTTCCCCCCTTGCCAAGATGGAGCAGCACCACTCCACAGATTGCCTGATCGAATAGGCACCTCTGGCTCTGGCCGTTTCGACAAGTGGAGGCACCACTACAGACCACGAGCGTTTCGGTACGCATTGTCTGTGATGCAATATGAATGAGCGACAAGCAAGCGGGGGAAAGAAAGAAGGCCGATCCAGGCCCTGCACGGTGTCTCTTGCCTGGCCTGGAATTGGCCGTTGGGAATTCCTGAGATGTTTCAGGGGAGCAGGAAAATCAATAACTCCGCAGTCTTCCTCTTGACATTGACGTTTCTCTCATTCCTTTCAAAGGCTGGTTAACGATTCAATGAATAAACCTGTCAGTACTAATTCGCCCGTTCCTATTCTGAGCGAGGGGCCCAGTGAGCGACGTGCACTCCAATGTGCTTTTTAACACTCTGCATCAAAAAGGCTGGCCATTGGCTGAGGCGCACAATGCTGCTGATAGATGGGACTCCGTGATTGGACGGATCTTCTGATGGATTGCTTTACTTGATTGGTTCTCTCTGACTCAGGCCGTACAAGATGAAGAGTATTGAAGAGAGGTGTCTCCTGTCTAGCCTAAAAGATTTGTTTTTCCTCTGTTTGTTTATTATATGAGGCACTAATTAAAAGCACTGTCTTAAATGATACATTCCCTCTGGAGGAAATAATGCTGCCTTTGTGCTTTGCTAATGACATATCCGGTCAGGCAAGCAAGCACGCATCCATCATGAGTGGAGTTTAATGTTCTCCTTATCTTTTTTTTCCTGTCAAAACACTGGGGAGCGAAAGAACCAAAATGGCTGCCACCTGCAGAGGTCACACGGCCGTCGTCATGGTGAAATGCCAAAGGAAGGCGGGGTCTGGAGTGCAAATGATGGGTCACACATATTATGTGACCAAGGTTCAGCCTGCTTCACACACAATCGCAAACACAGCAGGAAAAAAAAAACCAGAACACGTGGTAAGGGCGTTGCCGTCTGGCACGTCTTTTGAGTGCCGCCAATTCCCCGTCTGTTTTTCTGTGTCTTTAAGGGGAAGATGGACTTGTCCCAACTGAAACTGCTCTGCGTGTTCCTTAGAAATGATTTGGTTATTAGTATATCATAAAGCTATATGACCTAATGTGGTTTCGGGGACCCTCTGGTAAAACCCTCTACTGAAATAACAAGTCAGCGTTTTAAGCAAACATCAAACCCCATCTTAGCTGCCTTTTATAGCCCCCATGTCAAAACCTGGCCCCTATCCAGGAGCTAGGTGCATTCGTTTCCTTTACTCAGATAAGAAGGAATTATATTTGAGGAAAAAAGTGTGTCTGGGATAAGCCATCTATACACAGCAAGTCTGACCCTGGCTTCTGGCCCTAGCGAAACTGGGGAGGTGCCTGTTGGATCTTAGAGACCCTAGCGTAGCTTTTCAGAACCAGAGGTCTGTGTTACACTTACGTCGTGTTCTCATTCCTCCTCCTGCTGCCTCTTTTTTTCATTAATCTGCTACATTTTGAATGCTGATAGGGTTCAGATGCGTGTACGTTTCCATCCAGAAAGTGAGGAGCGCGGGGGTTGGGGGGAATCAGATCTAGAGTGTAGTGCCACGGCTTCCAGAGAATTTCAGAAATATTTTCAAAGCATTTGATCTCGTTAATAAGTGTTCCCGCCACTTTCATTCATATTCCTCAGGAATGTTTACATGATACTAGAGGATCTCCATGCCTCTCTACTCAGGCTGACCTGTGACATCCCAATAAGTCTCTCCTGACAAAATGACTACCCTGGTGTTGACTGGCAACTAAGCTCCCCCAGATGGTCCAACCAGCAGCCCGGAGCATCTCCCAGCCCGACCTGCCAGCCATCCAGTCGCATGACCCTGGCCCCATGTATCGTACACCCCCACAAATGCCAGTCCATCACTCATCCGTGACCCAGGGGGCTGCTGGCCCTGATGGCATTTAACAGGTTGATCTAAAGAGGTGAGGACACATAAAGTGGCATGATTTTCATGTTGATGACAGCATTTCTGTTCAACAGCACACATGGAAAGCAGCTCTCCAGCATCAAATCAAAAGGCAGTAAGCTTTATGAGGACAATGGCTGTAATGACACGAGTCGTGGAACCGTAAAAATGACTGTTCAGTTCTGTGCTTCACTTATTTCCATTTTCCTGCATGCTACAAGCAAATCGTGATGGAAGTTTTACTGGGAGACCAACGAGAGGCAGAATTCAGGGTGAAACTGAGGGACGGGCTATGAGAGATCATCAGCCCAGGCAGGGGCTTCTGGCAAAGCCATCATGGGAGATCTGCTGGGCGGAGCTCTGTCACACTCTCTTTGCCTAGCTGGCTGAAAGTTTTCCTGCTGAGAAAACAAAGATGAAGAACATGTACTGAAAAGAAGTCTGCTGCAGTCGCTGTAACTTTTAATTTCCCTAATTGATTCTTTTTGTTGAAGTTGTGGTGGACCACAGTGTATGTGGGGGCACGCTAATTGATTTCAAATTTTAATCCTTCTTACTGCAATGCAATCTCGTCATTCCTAGCATCGATCTGCAATCCATCCAAAATGAATTAATGTTTAAAGGACTGATGGAAGGCTAATGGAGTCCTGCAACCAACCCTCTCTCTTCCCCTCTTTCTCCTTTTCCACCTTTCACTCCCCCTCCACCCTTCTCCACCTCTCAAATAATCACCTTTTTGAATGACAAGGTGAGTTTCTTTTGAAAATACCACAGATTAGGATAAGAGGTCCACAGAGAAGAAACTTAAATAAAAAACTCTTAAAACGGTATTTACTTAAAAGAAAAAACACAAATGTATGCATGTTGAAAATGAAGGCGCACACTGAAATCCTGTCGATGACAGCAGGGGGAGAAGGCAGCTATTATGTTATTATGTAATACTGAGCCCGTCTCTATTCCGTCTTTTAACTGCCGAATCCTTAATTAATAAATTGCACTACAGCTCATTCTGAAGAATCCAGTCATTATAAATATATATATATATATATACACATTTTTTTAACCTCAGGAATGCACAATCCTGTAGAAAAAAAGGCGCGGTCCCCTACAAGCCCGTGACTCAAGATCTGTTGCTTCAGAAGGTCCTTTTGAATGACAGTCCTCATCGCCGTTTGTAACTTCAGCCATCTGTTTTGGTGAGTCTGCCTTCACTTCAAAGTTGATCAAAGTCAAAAGCAGTTCGAAGCAGCCCAAACCGCAGTGTGGCAAAGAACCATCCAGCGGTCCGACAAACAAGAGATTACTTTCATCAGCCAGCAAAAAAAAAAAGATCTCAGAGTCCCACTTCACACTGACACCAACTGAGAAGGTGACTCTGTCTCATAAAGAAGGAATGAACACGTTTGCTTATTCCACTGCACCTTTGACGACAGCTTTGAGAATAACTGTCTGGCCTGAGTGTTTGCTCTAATTTGTAAAAAAGTATGGCACGCCCAAAAGACTCGCGTGAACGATTTTTTCTTTCTCCTAAAGGATCACATAAAACAAAAATGAAAAATATTCAATGTCTGCAATATGTATGACGTCACAACCCACACACATTACCGTAAGCCGAGTACCGGACTCCCACTGAAATAACTGTATCACAACATAATGTAAAAATGCAACTGTGAAATAATAAGAAAAAAATTATGGTAGACTGAGAAAATTGTATTCAAGTTTCAACATTCATTAAGGCTTTAACACTACAGTTTATTCCAACAGACGGCAAATGACAAAGTCGTACGATTATCATCAGTGCATGTGTAGGTTTTATGTGTATAGTTTTGTTTAGCATTGTGAAAAATCACTAGTTGACCAGAAATACAGGGGGATACCCATTCACCACCACCCACCTGTTCAAACCTCCAGAGGAATTCACTATCGTATTCCCAGGTCATCCAGATTAAAGACACATACTAAAAACCAGAAGACTATGGTTTCATATCTTGGGAGGGGGGGGCCACTCTTAAACACTACAAGCGATACTCAATCGAAACTGCACCATTAAATACACAGTAAATACACAGTCAGGCCTCATATTCAGTTTGTACAACCATGTCCCCACAAATTCTAATAAAAACAGGTCGAAATCCCTTCAGAATCTTACGTATGAGGAAAAACTTAACCAACTCAAAGGAACCCTCATTAATGAAGATGGTGCAAGATAAAATAACAATTCCCACAGCGTGATGAGCTATCAGGTAGGCCACACTTGAAAACACACCGCAGTGGCAATTACACAGTCAACGGAGTGTGTAATAGTGCGGGTCAGCCATCCTGCTATGGAGGCTGCATGTGTAACGCAGTAGGTCTAACACTTCTCATAGTCAAAAAAAGAAGCTGTTTAAAACCGTTTAGTTTATGGGACTTTTTAAAAAAAATATTGGAACTGTGGTATTATGGTTGGTGTTTCGGCTTTTTGCACCACTAAACTTACGTTGTATTGGTACAGGAACGTTATGTTTCTGGATGCTTCTACCGTGAAGGTCGGGATAAACCGTTTTATTCAGTGTCTTTACGTAGAAAAGAAAGAAAAAAAGGAACGCCATTAGTCACCATGTCAGCAGATTGATCACCTTGGTCATACCGGGCATTGAGGGGAGCTTCCGTGGGAATGCATTTCAGGTACTCAGGATGAACTTTAATAAGACCATTAGTTAATGAAGAGTACATAATTTTCCTCATAGTTGCCAAAATAACCGGATGAATATTTGTCATTGAAAAGTATACCATTAACATTCTACATTTCTTGCATTTTTAATATTGAATGTCGTAGCTATTGCCGAGCAACGCGGCGCTATTAGAAAGAGTCCCGTTGCTTGGCAACAGTGAAAGCCGTAAACATTTTTCCCTTAACCGGTAACCATGCACAAGGTCTGTCTTTTCTCATTCCGTCCTGTATTCAGTTCGCTGTTTTATGCCGTATCCGATTATCGCGACTAAGTTATAGCCTGCAGAAAACAGGGAACGTTCCCATAACGTCCAATAACGTTCTCATTACGTTCTTAACGTTTCTGTAACGTTCCCTGTTTGCTGTACCGTGGCTAATGTAACAAGTTAGCCTGCTAGCTAATCACCTGTCACGTGGTACTGCTACTGACACTACATTAACGTATTGTGTAGTCGAGGCTTATTTAGACTTGGGGGTGGGGGTGCACGGGGGACGTTACGATTATTTTTATACAGGCAATTAACTAGAGATGTAAATAGATAGTTGCAGCTTTCTCGTTTGCTCTGACGTATATGGGTTAATCATATATCTAAATATGAAGAGAATAGCCTATTTTCTGAAGTATATTTCATTTGAAAGGGTGACCTGGAGCCCATATCAGGCAGCATAGAACGCAAGACGAAAGATACACCCTGGATGTGATGCCAGTCCATCATAGGGCACCTACACACTCAGATTCATTCACTATGGTCAATTTAGTAATGCAAGTGAGCCTGCTTGTCTTTGGACTGTGGTTGGAAACCTGAGGGCCCAGAGGAGACTCCTGTAACACGGGGAGAACGTGCAACTCCACACGCACAGAGGCAGGAAGTTTGACGATAGTGCTACCCACTGAGCCAGCATGCTGCCCACTCGTTTTGACATATCTCACATGCAATAAAATTTACATTGTCCCTGTGACATGACTTAACTTACCCTGTAGCAGTAGTTTTGATCACAGTTTTTAGGTTTTTGGTATTCAAGGAGAGGCTCACTGAGGGAATAATTATTTTGCCACTTTCCTTCTTTTTAATGTACTTCCGGTTTCTTGAGCTTCTAAGTATTATTAATACCAAAGAACAGCACTGTTCCTTATGATGCTAATTCTAGTCTTATTGCGTGTATAGTTCACATACTTTGTTATCGGTAAGAGGTTTATTGTCCAGTGAAGTGAATTATTTAAAGTAAGATACAGTTGTGTGACAACACTAAGTAAGGAAAAAAAAAAACTTCCTTCGCTTACAGGGTCAGAAGTCAAAAGAAAGTGCCAGTTTGGCTATGATGGCTGCTGCTTTGCAAGACCACAGGGTGCAAAATTTGCAGCGACACCATTTAATGCCGCAACAGACTGCGAGAGGAAGAACCGGCAGTATGCCGAACAATCGAAACCCCTCCGAAGATAAACATGGGGCAGGCAGAAATGGAAGGAAAGTCAAACTAAACTTTGGGGCAAGACCCCCGAGACTTGGATGGGCTCTTGAAACGGAAGAGGAGTACGTCCTTGGGCCAAGTCAACCGCCTCTTACATTAGGTATAGTGAATGGGAGCGTGGGGTGTGCACCGGTGTCAGTGTGGCGTTCAAGGTAAAACTCTGAACTGCAAGGCCATTTAAATCCTAAGGCAAGCAGTGCTCTTGTGCCCTGCAGCAAGTTACTGTCACCTCCGTCAGTTCAGGAAAAGAACAACAGTCTGCATTCCTGCAGTCTGAATCGTTGTGTGCTATGGAATTCCATAAGTGGATTACTTAAAACGTGAAATACGGGGCTTCTCCATTCCAGGCATTTGATCGCAACTCTTTGCGGTTGTCGTTAGCCCAGAAGCTCGGTTTGGTTGAAGCTCCCCCAGCACCACTGACCACAGAGGAATGGAGTCAGGTCAAGTCCCGGTCGGCGCAGGAGGGGGACTCTGGCCAGCCCTGTGTTATCTGCAGAGAGGAGTTCCGCCTTCAGCCTCAGGTGTGTGGCCCACGCTTTACCCCGCCGTTCTTCTGCACCCGTTGCATTCATCGCGTGCTCATTGAGCTTCATCCGCAGCCCTCGCCATGCGATTGGCGCATGGTGCATCGCCGCTCGAGTGTGACGTGGGGATATGGCAATCAGCGAGTCACTGTGAGGGTCTTTCAGTCTTTGGGCTCCTCTTTTTAAAAGGCCAGTCTCAACAAAAAATACACGGCAGACAAAGGTGTCATTGTCATAGAAACGCTGGTAAATAGTTGTAAGGTGACAAAACGGAATTGCAGTTACAGTCTATCCTGTGCATAACATTTTAAAGGAGGACATTTGTCATGTGCATAAGAAAAAGGACTTATTTATTCATATTTATACACAACAATACTGTTTTACAACTTGTTAAATGAACAGGCTGCATGTATTCAGGTGAAAGATTCCTTCCCTGATGTATGTTAGTATTTCATGTCTCTGCAGTTTCATTCACACAGTGTGAAATTAGTTATTTTCCCGTGATGTTTCATCTATAACGTATATAAAATCGCACCACAACCCTCAGCGGGAGAAGCGGCGGGAAGATGATGATAAAATCGGTTCGTGGCAGATTGATCTGTAGAGTCTAGCTCTTCAGATATTAGATGGATTGGTTTCATACCAGGGGTCTCGTGGCACCCCCAAGAATGGCACTCTAGTCTAATGACTTATCTGGATCCCTGATATATATCTTGCGCCATAGGGCGCCCCGTTCTTCTGCGATGGAGTGTGTGGCTTTAACAGACGATGAGAAATTGGGACAGTTCTCTGAGATGGCTCCGCGCGTCAGGTGCCAAGGGCTGGTGTCTTGCTGCCGCTAGGCTTCGCAAGAGCAGCTGCAGTGTTCAGGTGTCGCAGGATGACGGCCTGGATCCCATTTTCCGCAGCTGGAGTTCACTGCCTCAAAGCAGGCGGCTCTCTCGGGGTCTGCGAATGGCCCGGTTATATAAGAAACAGAACAGAATCCCCAGGAATAATTCAGAAGGCCAGAGCCTGTTATCGGAAGCGTCGGCAGAAATGCAGAATAGCGGGACTCGTCAGGCTCCCCCGATGAATACAGTAAGGCACGGGGAGTGCCGCTACTTTGTAAGCGGAATACTCAGGAAAAATATGGAAAAGCTGTTATTTACCAGAATCCCATAAAAGAAAACAGAATGGCAGTAATTACTTATCAGAATACCCAGTACAGCCACATGATGTGAGTACTAAACTGTATTTTTTTTATATGTATGTATGTATATATATATATATATATATATATATTATTTTTACTTCCAATGACCTGTTGTTTATTTCAGGGACATTGGGAGAGGAAAAAGGCAAGAATTAAGGGTAATCAGGCAGAGTGTTTAGATCAGTAGCCACCTGCCATTCATTTCAGTCAGCTGTGAAGAAGTGATTTTCTTGCAGAAAGAGGTGTTGTTCAGTCCATAATTTGGATTTTAGATAGAGGGCTCTTCAAGACTGCAAGGATGAATGAATATTTTCAGAGCAGTGCCATACACCTGTTATTTTTGTTTAACTTTAAAACGCTCTGCAGGATGTGTGGCTTTTAGAGGGCTGCATACAACACTTCTGGGGCATCTTTAAACAAGTACTGGAATGTTCCTATTCAACGTGCAAAAGTGCTGGTCTTGATGCCTTTTGAAACATACCTTACAGGTTCTGCTGTCCTGCTCGCACGTTTTTCACATGGTAAGTCGTCCCCCACGGAACGCAGTTTAATTCCCACTGCGCGACATCCGTGGATGCCTTCTGAGACACCTAAACGGGTGTTCCCTGTGCCGCAGGCCTGCCTGCAGGCGTTTGAGCGGTTTTCCGGGAAGAGGTGCTGTCCCATGTGCAGGAGGGAACAGTACGAGACCAGAGTGATTCACGACGGTGCTCGCTTCTACAGAGAAAAGTGCGCCACCAGGTGGGCCCCACATTGTGGACAGGGATGTGCCAAATTCAGATTAATCACAGCTGGAAAACCCTATCAAAGGGGTTTTAGGTCATACCTGTTTGTAGAAAGGCCTAACTGTGCTTGAGACTACAATCATAAATTCACTTTCTGCACCGCAACACAAAATGCAGCCCAGGGCGTGTACCAACGGTCCGTTTCACATACCCATCTGTCAAAGTTCTGTGCTCCATGCTAACCTGCCAGTATTCTTCCAATAATGGCCACGCCTACAGCTTCTGAAACCGTTTGCTGCAAACAAGAGCTTTGGTCTTGTAAAACTGGCAGGTTAAAATGGGTTTTGGTCAGTCTGTTTTCTGTTTGTCTGAAATATTGTAAAAAAATATATACGTAACCTTTACAATGCTTAAAGATGACTTTAATATGCAAAACGTCAAGGTACTACTCTGGACAGTTTAGGCATTGTTGTACTCCTCTATCCTCACATTTCATTTGTTTTAGGGAACAATTTGCTCTATCGAATGCAAAGTTTTTATTTTCTTCACCAGTAATGGCAGATGTTCCCTATTAAGGCATAAATAGCCGATTAAGGCTTTTGAAGCCTGTACACACTCCACCCTTCCTCAACTCAAGTCTCTCCATCAGAATCCAGGCATACTGGAGGGGCCACGTCATTCGGAAGTGGTACAGACACATGAGAAACACTGTGCCGCCCAAGGATGAGCTTCTGAGGAGGAAATTCTTCGAAGGGAAAGTACGTGATCAGCTTCCCCGTTCTCAGCCAGTCACGCACGGATGCTTCAAATGGAAACGCACGGTCGCGATAAAGAACTCGTCGAATCGTGTCCACAAGGCGCTGCTGCCATTCATTTTATGCTCCTCTCCCTTTCCGTCAATCAGATAGGACCGTTCCACTGGACCAAGACATTACCTTCCCACCAAGCGGCCGCTCCTCGCATTTAAGTTAGAACCAAGACCCCACGGTGTCAGAAAGTCTGCATCTGTTCATTTCTCTCAGTTTAAAAAAACTGGTGTGATGGTTTAACGGATTGCACCAAAGGAAGCATCTCACTAGCTACCCTAAAGAAACTACAGGGGTGTATCCATAGGACCAGGGGTAGGGGGATTATTCAGCACGCATAGACGGGGGTGGGTTTTGGTGCTGTGTGAATCCAATGTCATTTGTAAACTAATTAATGAGTGTGTGCTTCAGCCAAACAGATCGGACATTCCAGGAGAGCTCGGACCACAAAGGGCACCCTCCAATGAGTGTTTGCCCAGCCTTGTTTAAAATGACTCTTACTATTATTGTGGGAAAGATTGGGACAGACCTTCTCCTATAATTGCCTTTTTTTAATCTTGAAAACACATGGCAGATCTGGAAAAGAGTTCATAAGTAAAGTACTTAGAAGTACATCTCTGTCCATCATCTATACCTCAGTCTGAGAAATTTTACTCCATGAAAAATGCCAAGCTCTGTTCCATCAATGTTTTAAAGTGGTGAGTGGGCACAACAGAAAATATTACTACCTCTGAATTTTGCATCCCAACAGTAGGAAAAGACTATATAACACAGATGACTCCAAAGTCATCTTTTTACGCACAGAGCAGATTAAATTATTAACTCAACTATGAAATTATTTATGGCGGTGTTTTAATGCAGCTTAGATTCTATTTTTGGTTCACCATTTGCAGAATGCAGCACTCGTTCTAGATAACAGGAACCAGTATATTGAGAGAGTTCTTCAGTAGATTCAGGCTTGGGTAAGGAAAAGAAAGCAGGAGGTAGGCACCACCTCGGATTTAAAATGCAGCACTGTGGTTCTTAGCAGGCGGAGGCCGGGAGTGGATGGAATGCAGTGCATTAAGACTGCAGCGCGGCCTAAAATGTACACAGACAGACAATCTTGCGTTTTCAATTTGCATTTTATTCACTTGGCCGTTGCGCTTATGTAAAAACAGGAGACATGACAATATCGTAGATATCGTAGACAATATCGTATCACGTACAGAGATGAATTATACCATAGACACAATTTGCACTTGGATGAGAGCAGACAAAGGGAGTGGTCTTCGGTTTCAACTATATGGCAGAAAATGTTTAAATTGTTTTAATTCTCAGCTTGTAGTGCTCTAGTGTCTTTTCATAGTGGTGTAAAGCCAAACTGTCACCATCACCATAACCGTTCTGACAGATTGTTGAGAGGACTTTTTTTTCTTTCCTCTCTCCCAACCCAACCCCATCAGATCAAACGAGTCCAACATCAAGAGCCAAAGGACACAGCCTCATAGCCTCTTTACAGGTTAAACTGTTTTCCCCTGTCACCCTCCTTTGTTACTTTGATCTCCATCGAGAACTTGACTTGTGCACCTGCGGTCGTTTATGGCCCTGATGAATCCGGTCCCGTTATTTGGGAGGAAGTAGCCACCGTTCGTTTGAGAAAGGGATCGTCAATTCATTTTCCCACGTGGCCTACTCCAACCTACATGATTTACATCTCACCAAACAGAAGGGTGACACTAAGGATTTTTTGGCTTTCCTTTGTTATACAAAGATGGCAAACACTGTCACACTGTTGCGAACTTGCATTGGCACAAAGCAGGAGAGTTTAGAGGATATTAATAGTATTGCAGAGGCAACGGGGAGGGGTTTAGAAGAAAAAAAAAAAAAAAAAAAACTTATCTCCTTCTTTGTTGATGTGCTTTAAATGCCAGGCTTTTCATTTTACTTTTGAGGTCCTACCATAAGTCAACACATTAGGAGGCAATTTAGCGGCACCAAGATTGATTGCTTTGAAATATTCGCCATGAACTGGCCAAAGTTCACTCCCGATCATTCTGTTTGTCTGGAAAAGTTGGTTTTAGACTTGGCTGTTTAACCTGCGATAACAGTCGCATGATGTCACGGTGACATGGGGCCAACCAAAAGGGCATCACTGGTGCTTTCCCCGTAATTAACCGATTCCCGGTTTAATTTCTGCCATGGTCATCAAAATGTCTGTCACTGAGATTGGAAATTTATGTTGACCTCAATTAAGAAACGTCTGACTACACAGCTCTATTCATAGCAGCGCAAGCCTACATTTTCTGAGACGGTCAACAAAGGAAAGGCCTTCATCTGAACCTTCAGGGTACAGAATCCCTGTACACCTGCCACTCTCCTCCTCCTTCTAATTAGCTGCAGGAAATAAGCAACAGCTTGATGCGATCCTGTGACGACGATGTCGAGCAGTTCCTGAGTGCACTCGATCTCTCAGTGGAGGCCAGCAGACGAGCGTTCCGTGAATTTGGAAGGCAGCACCTCTCCCAGATGAAGGAAGAAGACTGGAACGAGGTACAACAAAAGGTAGGAACACTAAACCGTAAAACTTCGTGATGGCAGCAGTTTAGGCACGTGCCAGCACTTGAAAACAACAGATTCCCTTACTTGGGATCTGTTCCAGAACGCAGGCTTAACAAATCTTTAGGTCAAACCTGAATTCTGATTGGAGGAAACAAAGCCTGACTTCAGGATTGATCGATTCCCCAAATCGCCAATTAAATCCAGCTACGTTGGAAATGGTACCCCTGCTCTGCAGATGTATGTAGATATGTTTTTCATCAAAACCTATTACTTTAAACAAATAAAACAAAGAGCCAAAATACATCAACATGGCCAGATCTAGGGATTAATTTTTTCAGTTGAATAACTGATGAAGATGTATACCATGCAAGAGATTTGTTTCACGAGGTTATTGTCACGGGTTTATCTGCTCACACTGTCCCAGTGTCAACCACATGTGGAAAAAGTACAAGCATTATCTTCCATGAGGAGGTCAGGCGAAGGGCACACATTTCTCAACCTTGACTTGAAGTGTCGAATGCCGAGGCTTGTTTACCAAAGCCCTGCCACATGAAGTTAAACATAATAAACATCAGAAACCTCAGTATTAAATGTCAGACGCCAAACCGTTTTCAAATAAATGAAGTTAATGAATGAAGTTATGAGTTAATAATTGATTGTACTGTAGATACCTGCGCAGTGCAGCAGCAGTGATGAATATGCTGTTTGAACTAACATAAATCCTCTGGTCTGACGACAGCTGCTAACTTGCAAATGGACAGGTGTCTGTGGAATTCAGGCTTTTGGAGAGAAGCAGAACTGACACATCTCTGATTAGATATTCCCTGTCCAAACCACGCTGAGCATTCACTGGGAACGGGAAAGGTAACGCTGTGGCACAGTGGGTCATAGGCAGATGCCGTGTTGCAGGCCTCGCAACGAGAGACCCAAGACTGCCCCATCTGCCTGGCTCACCTGCGGCCCAGCGGCGAGGAGGCGCCAGGGAGGCCGGCTCTTCTGCTCTCCTGCTCGCACGTCTTCCACCGGTGCTGCCTGGAGACCTTCGAGGGCTTCTGCTGGGAGGACCGGCCAGTGTGTCCCCTGTGCCGTTCTCCCTACCAGAAGAGGGCAGTCTGACCACCCTATTTGGAAGGGGATCTGAGCAAGGCCTGGCTGCTTGTCATCGAGCTTAGGCACCAGGTTAAGTGTGAAAAGAGCAGAAAGGAGAACCTGTACCGAAATCACAAAACTCGAAAAATGCACCTTAAGATAAACATTTCCTAAATGACAGTAATATGTATGGACTGGAAAGTAGGAGGGAATGTCTGACCAAACTGATTTACATTTAGTTCCCAGACACTTCTGTCCAAAACTAAGTACAGTAGTTAAGGAGCGACTTAAGGTACAAGTGCAGCTAGGCTGAGCGTCCAGTGAGGGACCACTTTGTGAAGGGACAAATGAGACTTAACTTGTGGTGGGTGGGAGTTCAGCACACTCCCAATCAAAGCTGACCTTAAATGAGGCTTCCAAACCTGTGGTGGTAGTATCCACCAATATCAATCAAAGGTGACAATACTGGTAGTTTGGGATACTGCCACCCACCATGGGTTTTGAAACCTTGTTTGTCCCATCACTAGGATCAGCAACGAAATGCAGCAAGAGCTCACTCACTATGGGCAATTTAAAGATGCCAGGTAATCTGACAATACATTTTGTTCTGGGGGGGAATCCACAAAACACAGGAAGAACATAGCAACTTCTCTCTCTCTCTCTCTCTCTCACACACACACACACACACACACACACACACACACACACACACACACACACACAC
>JAACJT020000046.1:123703-138420 GCA_009936485.2 Gymnarchus niloticus
GCTACTTAACTGACCAGATCAATATCCCAGAAGTTTAATTGACTTGATGCTATACTCTGATTAAAAAGCGTTCCTTTGATTTTTTTGAGCAGCGTAGGTAGATCCATCATGGGGTCGGGGCATAGCAGCTTCCTGCTGCCACCAAACACTGACACCTCACCTCCAACTCTGCAGACCGGGCTCACAGACCGGGCTCACAGACCGGGCTCACAGACAGGGCTCACAGACCGAGTTCACAGACCGGGCTCACAGACAGGGTTCACAGACAGGGTTCACAGACCGGGCTCACAGACAGGGTTCACTAGCTCACACACATTGCTGCAAGCAGCACCTTCTGTCACCTTGGTTTAAAAAACGAATCTCCTTTTCCTTTTTCAATGTTCTGCACACTAAATGATTAGAGAATTGAGAAGCCTAGCTCACACTCGATAACTGTTCTCACAGTTATTCAACACCGGACGTGAAAATAAAGGGCCTGATTTCCCTCCTCTGGCTCCTGTGTCACATAGCCTACACCCCCCCCCCTTCTCTTCTCCCCGTCCCCACAGAGCCATCCATGCCACCCATTGCTGTCTGATTCCGGCAGCTTCCTTGTGTTTGGTTCCCTCATTGTTCTGATTTACGGGCTGCTTTATCACGGATATGTTTCCCTAATGGTCCTCTGTGTATCCTCCAACTCTGTGTCGTCCATCTCTCCCACTTACCGCCACGGTGCCTGTCCATTTATGGCACTCCATTCGCCAGCCTCTTCCAATCAGGAGCAGCTGCTGCAGTTTGGGCTCTTCCTGGTACGTCTAGTTCCTTGTGTTCTCTCTTCTTCAGCTCTTAGTGATTCCATTCAGAACCTCTTCGTCTTTGATGTCATCTTCTTCTGACCGACTCCAGCCCATTAATCCAACGTGGACCCACAACTTTTCCTTCTTTTTTGTTTTATTTTGTTTTTAATTGTTCAGATACACTAAACCTGTGACTGACATTAGCATTGGTTAGCACTCAACAAGACCGAGAGATTTATTTTGATTTAGAAAACAGAACTTGTTCTTTGTAGCTAGTACATTCTTTAGCTTGGATTTCTCTGAAGACATTTTCGATTGGCTGTTTCGGCGGGGTCCTCGATCCCTCCACTAGGACATGACAAACTGGGAAATAGAGCAGAGATTTGTGGGGGGGGATTATTAGGCTGTAAACAGTTGTCACGAGATTAGAAATGGCTTGATGGTTTGCAGTGTGCTGAGTGGCGAAAGCATTGAAACTCTGACTCTGGTAAGTAGAGGAGGCCTGCAAACTCTGACTTGCTCTGCTTTGTGGGGAAGACCTTAAAACTCTGACTCGCTCTGCTAAGTGGGGAAGACCTTAAAACTCTGACTTGCTCTGCTCAGTGGGGAAGGCCTTAAAACTCTCAAAAGGTCCTATTGCTTTTTTACAAGCCAAATAAAGACACAGGCTGGGTGAATTTTGGCATTTCCCTTTAAATATTCACCCTCCACACAGGAAGCCTACAGTCAGCATGTGTATGTCTTGAGAAAGACCAGAACAACATATAGCTAATGTGAAATCGAAATGGTGGGTATCATATTAATTCTTAGTATTTGAGGGGCATTTTTTGTTAAAACTGCATTATAAGTCTTGTCAACAATTTGCCTTGATTAGGCATGTGTGTCAAAGCAGTGCCCCCTACAAGGCAAAAGCTTCGCATGGCCTTCCTTCCTCCATAGCTTTGCCTCTCCCACTCTCTCGTGCAGTAGGAGCCCCATTAGAAAAATGAAGGAGCCACTCAGTCTGAACGCTGTTCGTAAGCCAAAGTTTTGTCAAAGCAGCTGACGTTTCCTGTTCGTTTCAGTGGAAAAACTGAGCTGTAGGAAAATCTATCACTTAATCCCCATATGTGCTAAAATATTAAAAAAACTTTACAAAGGAATGACATGACAACCGACATCAACCTGTCTAGTAATTAATTGCAGGAGTAAGCTAGTCAGCCGGTTCTACTAGCAGTACCATACTTGTATACTTATTAATGAATGTTCAGTATTTTTACAGACAAAAAAGACAAAATTGTGAAGACGCATGGTGAAATAATCTTGTTTCAATATTTTCCAGGGCTTAAATATTGTATTGTCATAGGCGATCTGAAAAGCCAGGCTTGTAAAGTTCACTGGAAGGAGAGAGCAGCATTTGTGTGTGGATGAAGGCAATGAGGAAGGCTGCCATGCCTTCTTGTTACGTCTGCCTACCCACAATAGAACTCCGTACTTGTGGAGATGTCGGCCGCCATCGCTTTAAAAGGAGGAGGAGCTTGGCGCCTTCCATGCAGCACTCAGCCCCCTTTCTGACTTCCCCTCGTAAATATGAGTAGCTCCAGCCAAGAATGCTAGAAAACCCTCTTAGCGTCCTCAACCAAAGCAGAAGCACTGGATTTTTCATAGCCTTAAAATTGATGCTACAGTGTCAACTGTTGCTTTGCCTTTTGCCTTCAAAACGTTGACCTGACCTCTACTCGATTTTTTTACCTGGCATTCAAGCAGTGACGGCTGGTTTTGACATCAACTCGCATGCTACGCTGGTGCGAGGACTGTGCCATCCTTTCATTTGTTGTCACGTCCAAACCAGAATCTAGTTCACAAGTTATCTGATGCGGGTCTGGTCATCCTCCAGGGGTTCCAGTTTATAGCCACTCATACCCCAAGCCAATCAAGAATGTATATAAACTTACTCTGGTCACTGCTTGGGTTTGGCTTTGTGTGTAAGCTCATGGGTGCAAGCGTTTTTTGGGTGTGCCCTTTGGAGGGACATGCAGAAAGCCCAACTCGTGGGTGTGAGAGTGTCAGAGTGTGCCGTTCGGACTGAGAGGTGCACCGGGCAGGACCTCGTTAATAAGGTTCGATTTTCTTTAACTTCACTTGTCCTCACACATCCTTTCATCGCCCATCCCCCCATTTTCTGACATACATAATAATGCTTCCTTGTTTTTGTGTTTTTAAAACAAGTACAGGTTAGGGCAGTGTGTAAATCTGAAAATCTACAACACACGTATTTGTGAGTCAAGATTTGCATGTCTCTAATGGTCTGAACCTTCTTCTCCAAGACTCTCATAAGCGCAGACACTCTTGCATTCATTTTCTCTTGTTATTTACGTCACGAATTCATAGGATTTTGGAAACGCTCTCATGGAAAATAAAAATGGCACAAAGGAAGCGGAAATTTGAAGCATGCCACATTTATTAAAGTAATTTATTTCTGAAAGTATCTGCTAGCTCTTCCCAGTGTGTTCCTGTGTTTACCTTTTGAACATGAGCCTTAAGCAACACTACAACTCGAGCCCAGTAGCCCATTAAGTGCATGACGGACTGTTACAGCGCCACAGTGTCCCAAACTTTCAACAAATTTATATTCCGCCTGCTGGTCTGATGTGGATGGTTGCCTTCAGTTCATCAGACTTCTACACCTGGAGACATGTCCACGATGTGAAAGATGTGTGAGCAACCGTGCATCCTGTACAATGACGTTGGTAATGAGACCCCAATCGAATCCACTCAATCCAGAAGACATCCCTTTCAGACTTAACCGGTCATTCAGAATCCTCAGCTCGCTTCCTTGTCTTGGCACTTTATCTCGAGTAGAAAAGCAGATGTTGCGTGTGGATTTGGTGCTCCTGGAGGGAGGTAGGGAGACGGGAGCCGGTGGGATGGCCCTGTACATAGTTAGCTCACCAAATAAATCAGCACGCACACAACACATTCTGCCTGCTCTCGTTTCAGTGTTTCGAGTCAGCTTCAGCCTCCAGCTGATATAACAACACCCCAGGGTGCATTCATGTGCAAAATATACTCTCCCTCAGGACTCGGTGACCACAGTAAACACACACCATGTTGTTCGACTATGAAAACTGACACCTTCTGTCAGCAAACGTCCCCCGCATCTGTAGCCATGAAGAAAAAGGATAAGTCTTTTATCATCTCTTTCTCCAACAACTGAAAAATGTTTTGGGATGAATACCTTCATCCAAGAGGTCTGAGCTGACCCTTCTATGTTGAGCTTTGGTGTGTACTACCCAACAGCCTGCTCAAAGATCCCACGAGCACCTGGGTGGGGTTAAGTGTGACATCTTTAATTTGATAAGCCCCGCCCAGCTGTTAACTTGGCCATGGGTGTGACACCCCCAGCAGCTATTAAAGGGGTTACCTGACAGCTGTACTCCCCATCACACACACGCAGTCTACCGTGACCATCCACAGTTGCTGCATGATTGCAACGAATAACATCTGTGTTTCTGTCTCCGCCCTGTTTATCATAATGCAGAGATCGTGCAGGAAAGCCGTCTGGCCTGTTTTTTAAGTTCCAGTGACAAGTGAAGCTGATCTCCTTATTCTGCTGTGGCAGCAGACAGACTGTTACCCATAAGCCCTAGCTGAAATTAGAAGGGTTTCTCTTTTATAAATCTTTGATATGCTAACACATGCTAAATAGTTGGCATTTTGCTTAGCAGCAAGCCTGCGATGAATCTCTCCAGGAAATTTCCTCCCTGTTTTCTTCATTTCCCCTCCATCTCTTCGTCGCTACACAGTTGACAGTACCTTGTCTTCACAGCTTCTGCAGTACCCTTCATAGCTTCACCCAGCTGTTCGGAGGACTTGTCCAGCAACACGTACAGCAGCGAATCTCGACTGGAATGCCGCTGGAAAAAAAGAAAAAAAAAAAACAAAGGTCTCGGTTAACGAGAGGCGAGGAGCATTAAACAGGTGGCGGTTTTGCCTCGGGAGCAGGCCCGAGAAACCCAGCGGCCGCTTGAAGAATTCCTCTCGACACAAATCCGTTTGACTCCTTAAAATATGTCAGGCAATGAAATCCAGATATTATTAGATAAAAAGCCACAGCTCCAGAGGATTAATGCAGCAGGGAATGTGAGTGAGAAAGAAGAGACGTACAGAGAGAGGGAATGAAGGGAGAGGGCAATTTGCACTGAGCATGGAACTTAGCACACCACGAGATGACTTGCCCCATCCTGGTCCCGCCCTCTCATTCCAGTGGGAAGCAGGAACACTGTAATCCCAGCCTGCACTGGGACTTTTCACTCCCCTTCCTACTCCAGTTCCAAAAGGGCACCTTCAGATGAAGTTTGCAGGAAGCCGACCCGATTTATCCAAATGTCTGCATCTTCAGAGGGTTGTTGCCAGCCGCGTCATCATCGCTGTAATGGCCAGAGAGGGATGGACAGAGAGGCATCGAGCGTAAAATAACAACAGCGGAGGAGAGGGATGGACAGAGAGGCATCGAGCGTAAAATACCAACAGCGGAGGAGAGGGATGGACAGAGAGGCATGCGGTTGTCAGTTTGATAGTCTGAATTTGTCTTTTTTTATTTTCATTTGCAAAGAATGTGTTTATAGACGGCTCAAATTGAGAGTCCCATCTGAGGCTTCTTTGCGCAGGCCGAAATGGAGTGAGACAACAACACTCTCATTGACTGACTTCTGTTTATGCAACTGTCCCTCTCCATCTCTCCTTTTTCGTGCTGTTTTCCCCTCCAGACAAAAGGGTGTCCTGAGTGAGGGGAAACCCCAGAGTGGACTGCCCAGTGACATGTGACAGGAGGCCATTGTCACGATTGTGGCTAGTCAGGAAGAGGATGGTGTACCGGTTTGGGGGTGAAAGTGTTTTTGGAGATGCTAACTGTCTGGAGGGTGGGTGGAATTTATACCAGATACCATGTGCATGAGGGGATGGCATGTGAGAGCTAGAAAGGATATCTGGAGAAGACTGCAAAATTCAGCAGTATACAACTGAGAATGGCAGAATTGGAGGGAAAGTAGGTCAGCAGAGTCGTGGACTGTAAGACATATGAGGAGCGTTATGGATCAGTGACTGCCCCCCTGATCCAAGCTGAGAAAAGCAGGCACAGAGAGGCCACCCCCCTCACCACAAAAACCATCAGCCTACACAGTACCATCACAGAAGTGTCTGTGACTCCTTGCTGATAGGCTGGGGGTGGATTAATTACCTGTGTCTTACCCAAAATGGCTCCAAGGTTCCCTCCACAGGGAGGCCTGGGAGGGTAATTATTTCTTAAAAGAGGTTTTTAATTTACCTTTGGTTCTTCTAGCATTCCTGGTAGGAAGAGAAGTCTTTCAGAGTTCAGGGTTTCTGACTAACTATCACCTGTGTCACGTGGCCACCCCTGTGACCCTTGACCCCAAGGCCACGTGACCCACAGGCTGCTGTTCTCTCAGTCGCTGCCGGAGCTTCCACTGTGCCCGCTGTCTTGTCAGGAACAATGGCCCAGCATCTACAGTCACCGAAGATGTCACCAAGGTCAGCTGCATGGACAAAGCACAACGGGCAAGCAGGTGGACATGGAGGGGGCACATTTAGGGAAACAGGTCTTCCCAGATTGGAATTTCTACCCTCAATCAGAGCTTCACACGCAACACATCCTGCTTGAGATTCAGTTTAAAAGCCCTCCATTCACGAGGTCATAGGCCTGCTCTGCGTGAGGTCACAGCCTTCTATGATCTCTTCATTCATTGGCCAGTAATCCGTTTTGAGACAGTTGTGTTGCCAAGCAGCTCAAGAATCGATGGATAAACGAGGGGACGAATTTCAAGTTCTTGCAGAGTCGCCAAATGCCGGCCGGTTGAGAAAAATACCGAGAAGCAGAAGGTAGATGAACATTCCAGACTCAGAAATCTGGAAATAATGGCATGTCACCGTGGAGGAGTATGTCTAAATCTCCTCTGAATGGATTCCCCTTTCGGTCTTGCCATTCAATCTCTATCCAGGCAGAGGTGTCCAGCTATGAAGTCATTGAGCTGTCGAGGATTCAAGCAACCCCAGCCGAGAAGAAAGACCCTTACCACAAAAAAAAAAAACCTGCATCCAGGTCTCAGAATTAACCGTTTGTTAGGTATTAACCGCCAGCCTATGGTTGCCATGGGAACGTCCACTACTAGAGCTCGTGCTGTTGCGGGGTGCATTTAAATGGAAATATATCTTTAAACGATGCATTCGGAACCCGACTCCTTTCCGCCCTCCTCTCGTCACGATGCATTCTGGTACGGCTGGCTGCACAGAAAAGGCACGTCGAGTGGACTGCATCGTTTGGGCTGGAAAGATTAAAAGGCCAGTGCAGTTACCAATCTTACCGTGTAACGGTAACAATGGGGTCCCAGGGAGAGAGGGGAAAGGACGACGATCCGTTCCGATTCAGTGCCGCATTCCTCTGGCCGCTCGGCCAGGATTGGAAAAAAAGGGAAAATAAATGAAGGGAGGAAGAGCCACATGAAGTCTAGGCAAAGCCGGAGGTTTTCAGTACGATGCTCCGTGGGAATGGCGCGTGCGTGGATGCTGGCCACAGAAGCCTGGGCCTAACTTGGCTAAAAGGATTTGCCCTTCAAAGTCACTCTTTCCTTATATTTGAGCCTCATACACACCCGGGGAACCTCTTTGAAGCGCACAGCAGTCAGCCAGAGTCACATGACCCGCCAGGCCCGCGTCTGTCAGCTTTATCGGTTCCTGAAACATATTGTTTGGGATGGAAGTGTGAACTGCAGCAGGACACCACAATCTCTGGGTCCTGTGTGAGTCTCTTGGGTTCTTTTTTTAAATATCAGAAAGAGTTCATCTCTCTTCAGCCCAGTAGTTCTGTAGTGCAGCTGAGAGAAAGGCAGGTGAAACCCAGGTTCTGATTGGCCTGACTGCCAAGGAATGTCACCTGTTCACAGCAAGGCGAGCCTCGCCTGGAATCTCATCGCACGATTGTCAGACGAACAAGACGACACTCCTGCCTCCTGCCTCTCCTAGAGGTTCTGCCTCAGTTTGCTCTTGGCATATGATCTTCCATGGTTCTTTTTGGACCATGTGCAGAACACGCAACGTGAAGAGCCAGAAGCCGGACTCCTTTCCAACAAACGATGCCATCAAGCCGTGAAATGAGAAGCTAATTTCTGGGCCCTGTCATTTCAAATCACAGTGAGCTGGCGGCTGCTCTGTGGCTGAGCATAATTGGTTTGGACAAACGGTGATTGCCTTGTGATGGCGGGTCATTCTAAACAATGGCATTGTCTTCTGGCCAGTGAGCTGCAGAGAAGGGAGGAGGTAGCTGAGCCAGGTCCTGTCCCTGCTGCCTCTCCCTCCCAAACACAACCTCTTACATTATTTCCAGCAACTTTCCAGCTTCGCTTGGCTACGTGTCTGTTTTACATTAAGCGGAACGAGTCAGGAAGACCTGCACAATTCACCCTCCCCAGATACGCAATCGATGTGCCACGCTGCTCCACAGCCCTGGGTCTTGCCATTTTTATGTTGCTGCACTCCCTTCAAGCTCAGGCCTCGCTGCCCCATCTGTATACATCTGGGGGCCTTCCGTGTTGGCCCACATTCTATGGCGTGCGGCCCCACAGTTTCCAGGCGGGCCTGCGTCAGAAGGGCGAAGCGAGCCCTATGAGTGCCCCTGCAGAGAAGTGAACCACAGGTTGTGGGCGGGCTCTCCATTAGCGGGGGATGCCTTTTCTCCCATAATCCACCCTTTGTTAACAGCACAGACAGAAAGAGCAGAGCACCTTTGCAGGGTTAATACTGCTCCTGTAACTTCCAGGCTGAAAATTAGGCCACAACCCAGGTTTAGCTGTGGTTCTCTGCAAGCCCCATTCCTAAGGAAACAGAGTCTCTGCCTTTCCCTCTCTCACTCATAACCAGGTCTTCAGTAAAGTTCAACATCTTCTGATGGAAGCTCTTTACATGCAGATCTTCAGACCAGCTTTTCTAACACCTCATAAACTTGTTGTTTATTGGGTGCTTGGCTCTCCAAACAGCCACTAGGCCACATAACGCCAAAACGATCGCTCCTCGTGCAAAAACATCACAAAAGTAACTTCTTCCGTCTGAGGGAGCCTCAATGCTGATGAATCAAACAGATCCCTCCTCTTGTTGTCTGATGTCGCCCTTCTTTCCTGAGTAATTGCTGCAAAATTTTTATTTACGCACCTGCAGTGAATGAGCTGTTTATTTTGTCGGCTAGTTCAGCTTCCACTGTTCCGTTACATTTGATGAATCATTTTGCCAGCTACTGCTCTGGAGATGAGTCTGTTTCATGTATAACTGCACAGAAACACACACACACACACACACACACACACATACACACACACACACAAAACGTCCAGCATAAAAGTCAGACATTCACTAAGACATACTTGCTCAGACAAGCAAAGTCCCGTCTTTCTCAAAGACGGAGGTTTACGGGTGTCCACTCGAAAGACATTCTTAAAGTGCTTTTAGCGCCTATCTTTTGGAGACTCCCGGGGTCTTTATTCTCCGGGAGAAGTCTTCGCAAAATCAGCAGCAAATCCCTGAATAAATAGGCAACATAATGGGACACTGGGAGACATGTGCTTTGAAAGATGGAGGAGTACAACATTCTTCTGGGATCTAAACCGGACCATTTAAAGGGATCAAATAGATTTGGGCCATAAAGACCACCTGAGGGTCCGTGTCCCCACAGGCGATGCTCGGGGCCACGCTCACGTCTCGTCGCTCCCGTGTGTTGTTAAAGGGTCAGGCCTGCGAGGTCGTCAGTGTGTGAACTGTAGGTCTCACTCTGACACAGTGCTTGTCAAATTTTTACACTCATCTCCCCATTCCTTTCTTCCATGCATTTTTTTTTGTGCAGGTATATAGGTAACAATAAAAAATATGCAACAGATTTAACTTTAATTTATCGAAATTCCATCAATAACTGCTTGTAGCTTCTCAGTAGTTTGTGCTGTGTGAATAAAAATGCAAGATAATTTCACTTCTAAGGAAGAATTAAGTGCAGTCACTGCAAAAAAAGAGGAGCGATACTTCACCAGGGAGAGAAGCTTCGCTGTTTCCTTGTTTTGAACCATCGGTTTCTTTCTCTCAGAAGCATTTTGTTCTTAATGGTCCATCCATCCATCCATCCATCCATTTTACCTAACTGCTTTATCCAATGTAGGATTCCATGGGGGGTCAGCGGTGGGGGACTGGACCCCATCCCAGGCAACTTAGGGCTCAAGGTGGGGGGCATGCTGGATGGGGTCTCATGTAATAAGGGGAATTTAGAATCACTGTTCAGCCTAGACTGCACGTCTTTGGACTGTGGGAGGAAACTGGAGTACCTGGACAAACCAGCAAAGCATGGGGAGAACATGCAAACTCCACAGACACAGAGTGGAGGTGGGATTCAAACCCCCAGCCCTGGAGGTGTGAGGTGTTAACCACAGTCTCCCTCACTAATGGTCATGCTGTATAAATGAATATATTTTGTCTTTGTCTCAACAAAAACCCGATACGTAAAGGGCAGTTCCACTCCACATTACCCCCCCTTACACACTCTCCCGTAAAGCCAGCTTGTTAGCTCGCTGTTTGCTTCATGAAACCTTTGACGGAGGCCTGGTTTCAGCAAGTTGCACCAACAGGTTTTCATACATTTGCTTGGCTGTTTCAAAGTGGACAGCCACAGAATCTCCACTGGGATTTAGTGAAGTAAAACTGGGAAGTGGAGGAGGGATCTAGAAAGTCCGACAGAAAGATGACAGGGATATCAGCATTGAAGTTCTCAGCAGTCTAGCTGACAGTGTAGTAGATCAGTGTGTCCCTGAGAAGGTCTTGATGTTCCACATCCACCCACGGCTTTGCTTCACGGGGGGCCAGCATGGACCTAGCCTGTTAATCACAAGCTTGGCACATCACAAATGGCAACCAATCACTGCTTCTTTCTTGATTGCTGTAAGTTCAAAGAAACCAAGGCAATCTTTTTAAGGCACACTTTTTGAACTTCTGAACCCAATCACCACCCCCCCCCGCCCCATTTCTGCCCATCCTCCCCCCCATCTGAGATCTGGAGCTGACAGCAGTCTCTCTTCCCTGCTGCTATGGCCTGAAACGCCATTCAGCGCTGGGGTGTTTCGGCACGGCTGGTGGCGACTTGCACTTCCCGCTGTTCCTCCATCTTTCTATCTCTCCTTCTCCCTCTCTCATCTGCCTCTGGCCGTGGGCTCCTGGATGGAAAACACCTCGTGTGTGTCTGGTCTGACAGCTCAGGCCATCCTGCTGTCTTCTAAACTTTCATGTGTATTTCTGCTTAGCAACGTCACTCGGGTCCATTTGCCAGACTGTGAACTTTGGTGCTGCTGCTTGAAATGGGCTGGGATTGTCTTTGTCTGCGTGTCATCTTCCTGGGATGTAGAACTCAGGCCGTGTTCTCCTGGACCTGTGTGTCCTCCTGTCCTGAAGACGTGCGAGAGATTGGCATTTTTGCTCGGTTGCTACCCAAAGCCATGAAAAAATGGAGGGAATTTTACACGGGCAAGGTTGTGGCAGAGCTGACTGATATCCTTAAAGGCATCGATTTTGCGAAGGGGGTCTCAGTGTTCATGGAGAAGTGTGAAGTGACAAATGTAAGCCACAGTGAGATGTGATTAGCTTGTCTTCACAGGCCAGTTCAGTGATGGTCTTTGCACTCACATAATGCAAAACGTTTATTCAGCACTTATTTTTGCTAAGCACTGACTTACCACCAACAACGCAGTTTAGGCTGAGTTACATTTGGGCCCTCAGGGAGAGGACTGAACTTTTCAACCTGGAATAGTCTGTATATATGTAGTGTTAACAGATGTAAGTGCAGCTCCCCTGAAATTCAGGGGATGGAGTCTGTCTGGCACTGAATTTAAATGAGCCTCCGCCGCTAAGAGCTCCCATTAGCTTTTTTCCTCGAGGTTGACCACACAGCTGACCATGCGTTATCAGCTGGGTGACATCCAGGGACCAATCACAGGAAAGTATGAGCAGTTCAGGCCTGCAGCAGCGCAGTCAGTCATGAAAACAGTCGCTCAGATATTAGGAGGCTCTGCAGGAGAGCATCGGCAAAGTCAGGTAGTCGGAAGTGAGGAAGAGGAGCACCGGGGCTCTTAACATGAAAAAGAGCTGGCAAAGATTTCCCTATTCATATTTTCGTATATGAAGTACACGTGACAGACCGCAGATAAGCGAAAACAGGAATGAACGTCTCTGAGGAGATACTGAGGCCAATGGGAGCTCCTGTATAAAATCTAAACAACAGTTTAAGGTATCCTGGCTTTTAAAAGACCCAATGTGACAAGAAGCATGACCAGAGCTAAGGCCTTGATCCCGTGCCTGTGGGGTTGGCACGCCCACATCCTAGCGGTGGATAAACAGGTCCACGCGCTGAGTGAGATGAGTGCCGCCTCTCTGTGTCTCAGCCACTTTCTGTTGATGGTCATTCCCTTTGCACTCATTCTTTTTGAGTCCCCTCAGTCGCTCCTTCACTCTCAGCAGGTTTAGCGTTTGTGGTTTTGTGGCAAAGAGGGGCACAGGCGAGGAGGCGGGGCCTTGACAGTTCACCGTTCCATGTGGTCCCAGTCTACTCTGGGTTGAAGGACACTCAACCTCTCCTGTTGGGATACAGGGGTCGGGTTGGGGTCTGGACTGCTGGGGGACGTCTTGTATCTTTACCCCCACCCTCAGCTGCCTCCTCCCACTTCGATTCAGTTTTTTTTTTTTTTATAGTGCCTGTCACAACACAGCTGCCCCAAGGCACTGAACATCTCCACACTGGTCTTGGCCTTGCGTTGAACCCAGTGGGCTGGAAGGTGTGGTGGGGAACTCACACACCACATGAGGTGTGCTGATGGACCCACATGAAGACAGGACATCCCGCCTCCCTGCACTTGGGGGAAGTAGAGGAACCACCCAGGAAGAGGAGATGTGAGATGCCCCCCCCCCCCCACACACCCACTCATCACTCCCCCTGTAACGCACAGTACAAAAACCGGAATGACTGAAAACTCAGAGGCTACAGCATAACATGAAAAACGTCTGAAAAGTGGAAAACGACATGAAGCCCAACAAAATCTCAGCAGAAGCTGTTTGTGCTTCTCTTTGCAATCGGTGACACTTGGAAAAATATTGACATTGTAAAATATGTTTGGATTTGGATTTCCACCGAGGCCCTGTAATATGGAGCGCGGGACCCGGAGCTCGAGCACGGCAGCCCGGTAGCCGAGATGTTCCCCTTCGTTCTTACACAGCAGGTAGAATTATTAGGCCACGGGTCTCTCAAAGAACAAAAGGAACTGCAGGGACCTAGAGCACTAAGATAGAACAATGAGATGGATGGAGAGAGGTGCACTCTGAAAGATACTCACGTGAGCAGACAGGTTTCTCTGGCATGAAAAGAAGCGTCACGGAGTCTCTTACTTAGAACGTTAAGCTGTACTATTAAAAAGGTATTACAAAGGACACAGCTATCAATACCAAAATTTGTGCAGATTAACTTGTCAGGAAGAGGCCACGGAAACCAGCAGCAAGATCGGTCTTTTTCAGGCATCTAACGTCTGCTGGTCTTAGATAACCCATAGGTTTTTTGTGGTATTTTTCTGCTCCCTCCGGAAAAATCTCTGGGCTTTTCAATCGTAGGACTTTAGAATAAAGGATTTTAACGATCTAAAGTTTTCTTTTTAATTGTACTCTTTTAAAAATAAAAAAGCGTTAACAAATGGCTTTTGCTAATTCAGGGAGTGCTGCATCAATACAGCATGGCTGAGCATCTCAATGTGCCATGTTGACCCAGCGACGTACAATCAGGGTTTTAAGTCTGATCGCTGAAAGTATGTTATTCTCACTTGAACATCGCCCAAAACGTGAAAACACATGTAGATAGCCATTTCTCACACCTCAGCTGGAGATGAAGCGGTAGCCGTTATCATGTTACTTCATACTTCCAGGATTGGGGCTTCGAACCCTAACTCCACTGGGTGGACATGCAATGAGAACCTGTTCCTTTTTACCTCATGGGGACATTTGTCATGTCCCCACAAGGGAAAGCTCAACTTTATAACAATCTATGAATGCAGTCAAAAACTCTAAAGAGCCAAAAGTCTTGTGTTTTGTTTGATTACTTATGATTAAGGTTAGGGCCGGGTAAGGGGTAGGGTTGTCATAAACTGGATTAGGGTTAGGCCCGTAGAAATGAATGGAACGTGCTCACAATAAATAAACGACTGCAATGGTGTACGCCTGCCTAGCACTCTGTGCTGCCTGGGACAGGCTTCGGGCATCGCGTGACTCGGATGACGATGCCGCTGACATATTCACGGGTTAGGATCTTCTGCTCATTTTCCTTTGCCAGAAAGACAGCTTTGGGATCAGATCCAGATCCCCACTTAGGAGATCGTATCTCAGGATATACCCTCCTGCACTACGGTGGGACTGAGGTGCAAAGTTGAGAGAAAATGATTTCATATTAACGGCAAAATATTTCACTCTCTGCTGCGGCTGTCGCGCTTCGTCAACCTGAAATACAAAATGAAACCCCAGCGCAAAAAAAGTACCTGTGAGAAAGGGAAGACGACGTGAATCAGGGTCACGGCCTGCAGTAGGTAAGATGAGGAAGCTCGCGAAGGCTCCTCTCACACTGCGGCAGATTTAAAACACCTTGCTGATGTAACTTCGGATCTGCTTCTACCTGGACCTTCAGCATGCTCCTCCTGCACATCTCCATCGAAATTAACCCTTCCTTTTAAATTAGTACTTTCATCTTTTTCCACATCTTCCCTGCTTGTCCCTTGTGCATTTCCTTTCCAAGTGCCACAATGCATGTACCCCCCCCCCCCCCCCCCCCCCCCCCCCCCCCCCCCCCCCCCCCCCCCCCCCCCCCCTCCCCCCCCCACACCACCCACAAAACAC
>JAACJT020000047.1:20847-51914 GCA_009936485.2 Gymnarchus niloticus
TAGGTATGGCGAAAGAATACAACCTTGACGCACACCCTTCCCAACTCTAAACCATTCAGTATTCCCTTGTTCTGTCCAAACAACTGCCTCTTGATTCACGTATAGGTTCTGCATGAGGATGATTAGATATTCTGGGATTCCCATTCTTCACAAACTTATCCATAATTTGTTGTGATCCACACAGTCGAATGCCTTTGCATACTTGATGAAGCACAGGTAGACGTCCTTCCGGTATTCTCTGCTTTCAGCCAAGATCCATCTCACGTCAGCGATGATATGAGTATCTCTCGTTCAACGTCCTTTTCTGAATCCCGCTTGGACCTCTGGTAGCTCTCTGCCGATGTACTGCTCCAGCTGCCTTTGAATTATCTTCAGCAGGATTTTGCTTGCGTGAGATATCAGTGCTATAGTTCAGTAATTCCCACATCCTGTTGGATCACCTTTCTTTGGAATGGGCACAAATATCCATCTTTTCCAGTCGGTAGGCCAGGTAACTGTTTTCCAGATTTCTTGGCATAGATGACTGAGCGCTTCCACAGCTGCATCCGTTTGTTGAAACATTTCAGTTGATATTCCATCAATTCCTGGAGGCTTGTTTTTCGCCAATGCCTTCAGCACAGCTTCGACTTCCTCCTTCGGTACCATCGGCTCTTGATCATATGCTACTTCCTGGAATGGTTGAGCATCATGCAGTTTTTCCTGGTACAGTGACTCTGTGTACTCCCTCCATTTTCTTTTGATTCCTTCTGCGTCATTTTATGTTTTGCCTGTAGAATCCCTCAATGTTGCAACTCGAGGCTTGAATTTCTTCTTCACTTCTTTCAGCTTGAGAAATGCCGACCATGTTCTTCCTTTCTGCTTTTCCAGCTTCAGATCTTTGCACATTTCATTGTAATACCTTGCTTTGTCTTCTCTTTGAAATTTTCTGTTCAGCTCCGCCACTTCCTCCTTTTGCTTTTTTACCTTCAAGAGCAATTTTCAGGGTCCCCTCCGACATCCACTTTGGTCTTCTCTTCCTTTCTTGTCTTCTTAGTGACCTTTTGCTTTCTTCGTGTATGATATCCTTGATGTCGTTCCACAGTTCGTCTGGCGTTCAATCGTTTGCGCTCAATGCATCAAATCTATTTTGAAGACGGTCTCTAAATGCAGGTGGTATATGTTCGAGATCGTACTTTGGCATTAGTTTAATTTTCTTCAACTTGAACTTGAACTTGCATATGAGCAGTTGATGGTCCGTTCCACAGTTGGCTTCCAGTCTTGTTCTCACTTTCGAAATTGAACTACATCTTCTCTGTACACAAATGTAGTCAATCTGGTTTCTGTGCATCCCGTCCAGTGAGGTCCATGTGTACAGTCTCCGTCTATGTTGATGAAAAAAGGTGTTTGCGATGAAGTCTTTGGTTTCGCAAAATTCGATCATGCAGTCCCCGGTGTCATTTCTATCTCCAAGACTGTATTTCCCAACTACCCATCCTTCTTCCTTGTCTCCCACTTTTGCATTCCAGTCACCAGTGATTATTAGTACGTCTTGACTACCAGTTTGATCAATTTCAGCCTGCAGAAGTTGGTAAAAATCTTCAATTTCATCATCTGTAGCCTTAGTGGTTGGTGCATACATTTGTATAATAGTTGTGTTGACTGGTCTTCCTTATAGGCACATAGATATTATCCTGTCACTGACCGCGTTGTACTTCAAGACATATCTTGATGATGAGTGTGACGCCACTGCTCTTTGATTCCTCACTCCCAGAGTAGTAGATCATATAGCCATCTGATTGAAAATGACCGAAGCCAGTCCAACTCAGCTTACTGACGCCAAGGATGTCGATATTGATGCATTCCATTTCATGTTTGACAACTTCCAATTTGCCCACATTCATGCTTCTTACATTCCAAGTCCCGATTATTAACGGGTGTTTGCAGCTGTTTCTCCTCATTTTGAGTCGTGCCACATCAGCTAATGAAGCTCCTGAAATATCAGGTTTTACTCCATTCATGTCATTTCGGTCGACTCTACTTTGAGGAGGCAGCCCTTCCCCAGTCGCATATTGAGTGCCTTCCAACCTCGGGGGCTCATCTTCCAGCACTATATCGGAAAGTATTTCATTGTTATGCATGAGTTTTCAATGGCTAGTTTTCTTTTTCGCAAGTGGATTGCCACATCCTTCTTCCTAGTCTGTTCTTAGTCTGGAAGCTCCGCTGGAACCTTTCCACCATGGGTGACCCTACTGGTATTAGAAATACTGGCGGCATAGCTTCCAGCATCACAGCAACGCACAAACCACCACAGTACGACAAACTGACAAACGAGTGGTGGACAAACTGACAGACGAGTGGTGTATAGGCCACTAGGGGTGATAAATGCCGTCTTCCATTCATCCCGTTCACATATTCGAACCAGGTAGTAAGATGGACAATTGGATCTGTCTGCTGCGTTGCACCTTGGTGACATATTTCTCCATAGTGATTTGTTCCGGCTAATACAGCCAGTACAAACAGCCGCGAGGGAGAATAGTGCATGGTAGCAGTTTGATGGTGCAGTCATAGGGCCAATGCGGTAGCAGGGCGGTAGCCTTTTTCCTGCAAAAACACAGTTTCAGATCATCATTATCCTGATGGGAAGGAAGGAAACATCGAGCATAGCATTCTACTCCCCACTGGAAAATATGACCTGTATCCATGAGATGCAAGGGTTGTGCAGGCGTTGTCAAGGGTAGCCGAGAAAGAATGGAGATTAAGGGGAGCCAAGAATATAAAACTGGATCTGCTCGGCGTGTGATCCAACCTCCAGTTGGAGCAGGTTGATACAATGATTTTCCTTACCTGTTCCAAGAGGATGCCTGTCCAGTACCTGCACGTGGCGCTTCTCCTGGAGAGGGTGAATCAATATATGTGGAGACGCCGGGCTAACTTGCCATCCAGGAAGAGTCAGCCGAACTGTCAGGGTGAAATAATCATCCGGAGTCGGGGTATCTCAGAATAACTCCTGTCAGGTCCCCTGGGAGGTGTTTTCTGATAATGAAGGGTGAGCGAGGCACCAATGTCTGGTGTGCCCCCAATACATACAGTGGCCCTTTCTAAACCCATGGTCCTGTTCTTCCACTGACAGTCAATTGTGACCCAGCTGCATTGGCTCCTCCATCAGAAGACTGGGTTGTTCTGTCGGGGTTCTTGGACAGACAGGAAGGGTCGGGGATGGCTGATCTGAGATCTAGCATGGGATGGTCTGATGGGACCGGAGCTCCCACAGATGGTTGATGACACAGATGGCCACAGTGATCAGAGCCACCAGGTCATCCCCCCACTCTCAAGAGGCCAGTTCATTCTTAATGCTTTCAGACAGGCCATGGTGAAAATGGACAATCAGTGACTCTCGGTTCCATTCAGTCTACGCTGCTAAGGAGTACTCAGCCACTGAGCAGGTGCCCTGTTGTAGGTGTAGTAGCTGGGAGCCCACCTCCTGACCCTGGATGGGGTGTTCAAACACCCTCTTGAACTCTACCAGGAAGGTATTGAGGGTTGAGCAGAGGCTGGGGTCATGGTTCCAAACTGCCGTTGCCCAGGAGAGTGTACATCCGGAAACCAGGCCGATGACATAGGCTATCCAAGCTCAGGGTGCTGGGAAGGCGTGTAACTATGTCTCAAAACATGGTAAGCACTGAATAATGAAACTGGCGCAGCAGGATAGATGACCATTGAAATACTCGGGGTTCTTGAAGATGAGCCATAGGTGGAGGAGCAGGAGCAGTGGAAGAAGCAGCAGTAAGCATTTCTGCTAAGGACCGTGGGAGCTCTTGAATCTCCTGAGCCTAGGTCTGAACTGTGTAGGTAAATGACTCTATGGAGACTTGCTGGTTCTGGAACCAAGCTTGCAAGTTGCGTATCTTCACCAGATTCCAAGAAGGCACAATCATTCTGTCGTCGTGCCAGGGCATTCTGGGGCAGAGAAAGACAACACACGGAGCCAAGGATTGTCCAGATGAGGACTTTATTTTGGGTCAAGTAATTTTGGACAAGGGGAGAGCCAGAAGGTACACATGTAAGGTGCTCTAACACATACAATGATCGAGTACAGTTAACAGGTGGAATCCAACTTATATAGAGTCACTGGTCAGGTGCAGGTGGTAGTCGGGAAACCAGAAAGGCACAACAGAGACCTCTAGCGGTAGGCTCGGGGAACCCGAAAAAGCACTTGTAAATTGGCATTGACGTTAGTCGCTCTGGTGCCCATAACACAATTGACTATGGTTGTTGGAATCATTATTTTCACATTTTGTAAAATAGAATTGCCAATTACAAGAGCATTTTCTATGAGAGATTCAGTGGGTGCTTCACTGAGTGCAGAGAACATGTAAGCAGAAAAAACCATGAACCTAGGCTGGATATAGAGGGAGTGGAAGATACAGTGGAGATATAAACAATCAGTCAAATAATAAAATAATTGTGTCCTAAATGAATGTGCAACTCACACCTCAGCATCAGAGAAACTAGACGAAAAGAAACAAAACAGGAGGTTTGATACTTTATGGTATTTACCTGGACATCCAAAAACTTTTGAAGGTCCTGGGGTTTTCTCATTTGATGGAGGGACTGCTGAGTGATAAAATGTATTATATATAATGCTGTAAGCTGTAGTATGAAAAGGGATGGGTTAAGACAAGGAAATGGGTGTAGGATGGAGATGGAATGCATTTCTTAGGATTCAAAACAGAACTTCAAATAAGGTATTGAGTGCCTTGGTGTTCCTTGTACTCCTAAAAGTAAAAAAAATAAATAAAAAGAACCTACTGTCACCCGATTCCACGTAAAAGGCAGCACTACTTTAAAGGCACTCCTGCAAGGACTGCTGTTCAATAATGAACTCTTTTACAAGTATCACGCTGATAACGGCAGGAGTTATTAAACGGCTGATAAATCATGTGAGGCATCTCCTAGCAAACACATATAAACATTTGGAAAAGGAAGAGACGTGAAAATACTGATTGCGACAATCAGATTTGGACAAATCACATGAGAAGAACAAATAATGATGTCAGTGCACATTCACATGAAGCCCAGTGAGAGGTTCAGAAGTAAATCAATGGTCGAAGAAGCTTCAAAATTCTACTGCCCCAGGATGGTCACCAATTACATGAAGACAGTAGTGACACATACAGACCTGAATCATGGACAGCAGTGAGACAGAGACAGTAGAGACACAAATACAGCACGGAATCAGGCACAGCGGTGACACAAAACAGTGATTTAGAGATTTTAGTAACACAGATACAGTAGTGAATCAGGCACAGCAGGCAGAGACACAGAACAGCGATTGAAAGACTGCAGTAACACCAACACGGTGAAAATATGGACACAAACACACCATTTTGTCAGAGTTGATGAGGAGCGGATAAGTTACAAAAAAAGAAGTGACCCAGAATAACTTGGATTAAACAACTGATTTAATTAAATGACTCTTACACAGTCTTTAGGCAGGAGAAGCTCCTGATCATTTGCTCTGAGTTGGCTGATGAAGTCTCAGAGTGCATGCTGCGAGGAACTAAAACATCCAGAAATCTTCTATGTTATGATTTTCTTATGGCAATTGAGTGCGGGGTATGTAGATTCCACTAGAAACACTTCCACTATCTTACTTCTTTACCAGACAATCTTCTTTTAATCTGATTTGGTCCCTCCTTCCATACCTTGTTCAGGCAGTGATCGTGTGAATTTGTGCTGAGGTGGTGTCTATGATGGGCCCTAGAGCCCTAGAGCAGCTGAGGATTCCTGAACTGTCTACTCCTGGAGGGAACACCTAAGGGCGCCACTCCAAAAGATTCATGGCTACCTATTGACCTAAGGCAATAAGGGGGGGTAGAGAAGGATACATGAAACACGATTATCGAGAAGGGATAAACGAGTTTGCAAAATACTAGCAGCATTTAACCCCTTGTAAGCATTACTCCCTTTTCTTGTCATTTTTTCACTGTTGTGCTGACAAGAAAGAGGTCAGAGGTATAGAGCAGGAATCATGAAACGTGGAGGTGTAGAGGACGACTTGTGCAGAGTCATGAAAATGCACCAGTTTAGCAAAAAGCTTTAACCATAGCAGTAATTGCAGTGCTCTTCCTGAACTTTTTTTTTGCATGGGAATTTATGAAATTAGGAAAATTTTAGAAACAAGGCAGAAAATACTAAAAGGACAGAACAGATACAAATCTCTGTCCAATCTGGTCCCCCTGGATAATCTTATTGAGACCTGGTTTTAGCATTTTCTTATTGTCATGTAATCTAGTATATAATGTAGCATTATAAAAGAAACACAAGTTCTTGTGGACAGTACCTAAGTCGCAGGTTCTTGGAAAAGCTTTATGTGTGCACCTACTTCCAGGCATGCTCTGTAGAGGAAATGTGTCCTGTCATGTTTCTTCTGTGTCATTAGAACTCACTTCAGCTGAGATTAGAGGCATCATTTCATTCAGGACTCAAGTAATCTATGAAAGGTCCTTCCATACGGTGCCACTCTGGTCTGACCACATGATGCAGTCCCTACAGACCTCGTAGCATTTAATGACTAGGTAAAAGGACTAACAGAACCACCAGGCTAGCAACCAGTAAGGGGTCAAGAAACACTCGTCAAGGAACAAAGGCAAGATGCAGACTTATACGGGGAGGACACGAGTAAAACACATGAGGGTAATCAGGGCGTGATCACTGGCAATTAATAAACATGATGGGAAAACATGATAGGAAAAGATGAAACCCCTGGTCAATACTCCAGGGATTGGGAGAACTGGAACCCTGGTGCTGATGTTACAATGCTGCTATTTGAAGCACCAGATGATCACAGAGATCTTTTCAAGCAAACTCTGGTTCCCAGAAATTCCTCTGTCTTTCTTTTACACATCCCATTACAAAGTAAATGATGTCATGAACTTCCCATGCTGAACTCCATAATGGAGTTCACTGCCAGTAGAGTGCTAAGGCAGGGAGGAGTAGTTTTAAGGATCAAGCACAGCGTTCTAAAACAGTACAGGATGTCACATTATCCAGGTGGAGTATTTAACATTACTGAGTGAGGTCCAAGATGATCCATTTAGTAAAGTAACAACCATACACACCAGCCTGGAAAAAAAGCACGTTAACACCAAATAATCCTCCTGTTATAGACTCTGTAGAATAGATGGCCAACACAAACCTATCCTATACAAAATCAAAATACAGGTGAGAAGGGAATCTCTTTGACCTCAGAAAGGCCTCTGCCTCCACCCCAGTTTCACCCCAAGAACCCAGGGGCACAAGGTCCAGAGGAGCCTAATCTGCCTTCTCCCCCAGCTCCTACGCACCCCCTATTTACACGCTGCCATCAATCTCGCCTGCCTCCATAATGGCCTGAGAGAAACGAATGATAATTCCCCCACTGGGACACCTTCACAACTCCCTCTGACACAAGCCAGAAAACAAAAGGAATGTGATCGTAAAAAAAAATATACTTGGAGAAAGCATATTTTATAAACATTAAAATGTCAACAGTACCACCTGCTGGTAGCCAAAAAAATCACTTGGATTGCTACTGATCTGTGAATAGGTGCATATCACAAGACATCACAGACAGTCAAAATATACATATTTACCCCACACACATACACTCATTTCCATTTTGGTGGGAACTTTTTTTTTAAACATGGGATGTTGCTATGCCCTCGTGACAAGTGAACTCAGGAATCTCTCATGTCCATTGGAGAGGTACAGGCCAGGGTTGTGCCGAGGTCAAACCTCACATTCCACATGGCTCTGCTGCATATCAGGCATCTTGCCCATGATCTGGCTACAGGCTGTCGAAAATGAAGGCCTGGTAGCATGTAGACGAGTACACCACCCTGCTTTTGTGGAGCCTTTCTCCTTTTTTGAAGACTCACCCGTGGAGGTCAAGCCACACCCCTGCTTCTTTCTGTTCATCACAGAGTATGAATATAAGGAAGCTGCTGTTCCTGTAAACTGACAGTATGAGACTTTTGTTGTTGTATTATTAGTTCTGTTAGAGCAGCATTTGGTGCTGCATAGGGAACGTGGCCCTTGCCTTCATTCACCACAGTGGTAAACATTGCAGAGCCTGTTCTTTACGGAGCAGGTGATAGAGGCACTGGACATGGCCACTTAAACAGAAAACAGCACACTACAAAACTGCTCAGACCAGACAACATGAGAGATCACCGGCAAAAGTAGTAAGTGGACAAACTAACATATTTTCAAACAAATGTCAGTCGAGAGGTGCCAGACAGAAGCACAAACATGTTATAGCCTCCTGTGGACATCAAAGGGAAATTAACCTCAGAAATGAAGGGCTAGTTTTATGGTATTTAAAGAAAAACTGGGAAGTTATCTTAAGAATGGAAAATATGTTGCCAGCTTTTACTAAAGATTACAAATGTCCACTCCAGATCCACTCACAAAAATAGTAATAAATTCCATTGTGTCTGATTTTTTCCTATTTTTCCTGATACTTAATAAAGTTTACTCAATACTTTGCCTCACATTTCTCAGATTTTTCTGTTTTATAAATAGGGGAAATTATGATGAGTAAAACATCCTTATGACAATAAAGAAGGAACATCTCCCTCTAGCGGTCACCTGCTGTAGGGTAAAAACGTGTAAGGTGTTCAAAAGTACAAAATAATAAAAATGCAAAATTAAGCATTTTTTTATTTCAGAGTTACAGTGAAATGTATCTCATGTTGTTTTATTATTTCATTTAATTTTTACACTTTTTATGATTTTAATGGCATTCACAATAATTCACCTTAATAAAATGTAATTAAAAGCATTAGTAAAATAAAAAGCATAAGGCACGTTATTAAACGTATCAACTACAAACAGTCCCCAAAATTAGAATGTAAGACTCATAAGCCAGTAAGGAAGAAAAAGTTGCCTTTTTGTGAAATATTTTTATGATGTCATTTGTTGTCCATTTATTGGTAAATTCTTGTAAGGAACTGAATTTCATTCAAAATTCTACTCATATTTGTTGTCCATTCATCAGTCTTCATTTTTATAATATATCTGTCGCATCAAAAGTACTTTGTTTTATTTTAATATTAAATACTGCTGTTACACTGTATGACAATATTCCTTCACACTGAATGACATTTTGTTAAAACTGTAAATTTAAAATATTTAAAATATTTTCTTTTCATTTTTGTTAATAGTATTAACATTATTAATTATTGTGCTTATAATAACTTGTGATTATTATTAATTTAAAATCCTGTAACTTAACCATTTAAGAGAAGTAAACTATTCTGTGTCTTTATTCCTGGGTGATCTGGGTTTACACCCAAAGCAGACTGTTTTCTTCTGGGGTAGCTGGAATGCAGATTTAAGTGTAATATGAGGTGTGAGTGTATTTTACTGATAACCCTACTATGTATTCATAGTAATGCTGTCCTTACTGCACAATCCTGTGCTAGCCAAATATCTTGGTACCTTTCTCATCTCCTTGCTAGCTTTACCTGTTGAGCAAAAGGGTCTGAATTTATTTTCTGCCTGTGACTTGCAGCCCTCTGTTTGTTAGTCAGGACCGTCTTAAAGAAAATCATATTAAATGTGTAAAAGCATTTACATTTGACCAAAACATATAAAAAGGACTATATTTAAGGCACTTAATGGTGGAATAAACCATTCGAAATCTAATGTTAAATGATTATTGTCATTCAGTGTTATGGATGCAGTGTAACAGAGAAATTGCTTTATTCTGAATAGCAGAAGTGTGTCTCTGAATGACTGTTTTTTTTTTTTTACTTAAGCATAACTTACAGGAAACTGACTGGCCACCAATAACAAAGAATGACCTTTAGCTAAAAATGTATCATGTATAATATATAATAAATTAACGTTTTTGACAACACTATATCAATTTATGTAGATTTTAGTTGTCTGTACTGAATGACATATAGCATTGTGACACACGGTACCAGATCTTAAAAACTGACATGACCAAACATTTAAGAAAGAATTACTGGTCTTGCAGCAGTGGCAAAAGCTCCTCGGGGGTTGTTCGTTGTGACACGTCACATAGCTGTCTATCTTTTTTATTCCTTACCTCAAATTACCCAGGATTATAAAATAAATCCAACAACCCCAGAAAAGCTCACTGCTAAAGTTAAGTACTGCGCTCTGGACCTAAACTAGACAGCAAGGCTGTGATGACTGATGATTGGCTGAAATCGTGATAAGTCTATCTGTGTACATTTGCTTTTCCCACGTCCCAGGATGTTATATTGCCCAAGGTTGAAATTGAATTTAACATCTGAATTTGTGCGACGAGAAACTGAATTTGAATCGTGTGTTTCAAATTCAGTTTTGAAGTATGGCAGACACCTTAATATTACAAAATTCAAATTCAACTTTATGTAATTCAAATTTAAAATTTAATTACAAATTCAAAACTTTATAAATTCAAATATGAGTATTTCAGATTCAAATTGTAGTAGCGCAGGTATTCCAAATTTTGCAGGTGACTCAAATTTTGTAGTGACAGTGGAATTATTGTGCAGTTTTGACTGTAAAAGATCTCTGAGAGAAATGGCTATTGACAGTCATCATTTTTGCATATTTACTGCTTTGCTGAGTTTGAGATGGACTGATACTCATACACGGTCTATACATTATAGCAGTCAAATTCAAAACTTAATTACAAACTCAAAACTTATTTTATAAATTTAAATTTGAACATTTCAGATTAAAATTGTAGTACCACAGATATCGTTCCATACGTGGCACTGGGCATATGGACATGGTGTTACTTTCTACAATAATGATAGATTGATATCCCCTGTGTTAATCCCCTTATAATATTTTTCTAAATATTATAATATATATTCTACAGTGTATTCTACACCCTCCGGTTATAGCTTTTTTGTCTTAACCCCGTCTAACGACCAGGCATAGTGGCTTGGCGGTGGTTTATCGTGATTGTCTTAAACCAACTCTTGTTGATTTTCATAATATTACATCATTTGAATACCTGGTTTTTAAAGTCACTGGAAAGGCTTCTTTGCACATTATACGAATCTAAAGACCCCCTAAGCTTCACCCCGTTTTTTTTCTCTGATCTTAATGAAATACTCTTGTCTGTGGCATGTCTACAGCTGTTATTTTGCTTGGTGACTTTAATATACATGTAGATACTGACTGCCCGTCTGCTTGTGAGCTGTGTTCGGTGTTAGATTGTTTCAGTTTTGTAAGCATGTTGATTTTCCAACCCATGCTAAGGGCCATACTCTGGATCTTATTTGTTCTTCTGGTTTACAGAATATTTTTACATCTAGCTCTGCAATTGGTATCTCAGATCACAAATTAATTCAATTCAGTTTTAATCATTTTCTGCCTAAATTTGTTCTCATTTCTATTAATTAATTTGTCCTGCCCAGTGCTGGCCAGAGGAGGATGGGCTTCCCCCTTGAGGTTTCTTCCTCTTGAGGGAGTTTTTCCTTACCACTGTCGCCTTTGGCTTACTCTCTGGGGACTGTGGGCCCGGGACTATGTAAAGCGCTTTGTGACAGTGCTTCTTGTTAAAGGCGCTATATAAATAAAATCGAATTGGATTGAATTAAATTAGGTCAAAAAACTAAGGTAATCTATCATAACATTAAGAATATTGATTAATTATCGTTCTCTTTGGCTATCTGTGCTTCCCGTATCCATGATGTTTTTGAGTTGTCTTGCCCCATGCACATTCTGTCTCTGTATAATTCTACAATTTCACAAGTTCTAGACCATTACGCACATGTTAAATCCATGCTTCTTCCTACTACCCGGACCATGGTTCACATCATAACATCATACCTTGAAACAGAAGCTGGTCGCCATTTGCAGAGACTCTGGAAGAAGACTGGTCTGACTGTTCGTGACCTGGCCTACGCTGAACACCTGAAGGAATATAGATGTGCCCTGTCAGTTGTGGGTTCAAAGTACTATTCCACCATTATTAACTCTGGTACTTGTCACCCTAGATCTCTTTTTACTACAGTTAGCAGACTTTGTCAACCTCCTGTTAAGACCCCTCATCCCTCTGTTAAGCACTGTAATTCATTTCTGGACCATTTTCATACAAAAATTGCAAACTTGTATCAAGGTTTCTCTACTAACCGTTCCCCATCTCCGACGGTTGATTCTATTCCTAAACCTTTGGCTTATTTATCTAAATTTATTCCCACTACACCAGCTTATATCGCTGAACTAATCTCTAAATCAAATCAGTCGACTTGTCACTTAGACCCTGCTTCTATTCAGCTTGTGAAGGCATGCGTTGACAAACTTGCTGCTCCCATCTCTCACTTTATCAACTGTAGTCTTGGCACTTGTGTTGTTCCAAATGAATTAAAAACTGCTGCCATGACACCTGTTTTAAAAGACTGGTTTAGATCCATTATAGTTGAAGTTCTATCGCCCCCATCTCAAATCTTCCATTTATGGGGAAGATTTTAGAAGAAACTGCTGCTGCTCAACTTAATGATAACTTACGCTTGTTTAACCTGTTTGAACCTTTTCAACGATAAAAGATAACCTGCAATTGCAGTGTCTTTGGCTCTCTTGTTATGGGATTAGTTTGAAGGCAGTGTTTGCATGTTTTAATAGTAGTAACAGGCTGCTTGTATTTTTGACCACAGATGATGCTCAGTGGAAATAAGCATTCAGTGTCAAGACCTGTTCCTACAGAAGTCAACCACCTAAATGCCTGTGTGCCTGGACTGCACTGAACAACAGGACTCCCTTTTCTTTTACCTGGAGAGTCTCCTCAGAACTGCACCAACAGCATTTAAAGGCAGGGATCAAGTGCAGTTCATTTCACCTTTGTTATTTTCACAGGTAGGACAGTTGATGTAGTGATTTTTTTATGTGATATATGCACAATCCTTTTCATTCGGTGCTTTTGTATCATTAGTATACACAGGGTGACCATATTTTGGTTTTCAAAAATGACGACACTGGTGGCAGGATGGTGGCATGGGGCAGATGGACATCTGCAAACAATGAATACTGTAGAAAGCAAAAGCCGAATCCCGGACATTTTTGACGAGTTAGAAATCCCGACCTGACGCATTTTTAGGTCCCAAAACGAGGACATGTCCTGGAAAAAAGAGGACACGTGGTCACCCTAGTATACATTAATAATACATTAACACATTAAATTATCATTGCACTGAAATCAAATAGGTGAGCAGTAACAGCGTGATTATTACTGTACCACCCCCACCTCCCCAAGAACCGCTACTGGGAGAAATCACAAGCACAATCAAGTATGACCTAGTAATGTGTCGGTCGCGAACAAGCCGTTCAATAGAGCCGGCTCCTGACCGAGAGCCATAAAATGTCTCCGTAGTACGGACAGGCACTCCAGGCACACACTGACCGTTACTCAATGTTGTATTAATGGCGTGCGTGCGTGCGTGCGTGCCGTGCCACCAATCACGTGATGAGTCAGACAAGGTTCATACCATCAGGTTAAAAATAGGGAGGGACGGGGGTGTGCGGCGTGCTGACGGTCCTCAGGTGCACTGTTAGAAAGTTGATAGGTAGTTGTTAGTTGATAGATACAACTAAAACAGTTAGATGCTGCTGTTTTGCATGTTGTAATATATTTATTTACATTTTTTATGTTATGTTATTTGACTGTTAGAGTCTTGTTATTTGTTATTTATGTTATTTATATTATGTTATTTGACTGTTTGACTGTCAAAGACAAAGACAGATTTTCCACTTATAAAATAAAATGTTGAATACACATGTAATAGTGTTTGATGTTTTTGCATTTAATGTTTTTATACCAACCATAATGTAAAATTAAAGAAATTATAAGGTTTAGTACGCATATCAATCATGGGTCAAAACAGTGCTACATTTGGTTGAGGCAGAAGTGGTAAAATGAAGAGCCGGCTCTTCTTGGTGAGCTGAGCCAAATGATCCGGCTCACTAAAAAGAGCCGAAATTCCCATCACTAGTATGACCGTATTTTTCTCTGGTTTGTTGTACTGCATTATTTTCACCAGGAGGTGGCAATGTGAACACAACTATGGATGTTACAGTAGCCTATTTTCTACAAAGTGTACCGAAAAATCACATTCATAAGGCTTCTTTTTGCCATCACTACCCGTAACCTTGTGTCTAATCTAGCCCAATTTGGCGTGAAAAACCTGCAATCTGGCACCCATGGTTGGACGATTCCAGTAGACTACGCTAGCTAACTTGCTGCTAAAGCTACCATTTCAGAATAAGAGTTTCATTTCGCCGTGTACATTTTCAGGGCATTTGGATTTGCAGGCTAGGTGTCCCTGTCACCGGAAGGTTTAAATCCCACAACTGGCAAAAGTGTTCATATCACCGTTGAGCCCTTGATTAAGGCTCATAAGTCCAAAACTATTTCATAATATCTGTATCTATATCTGTCAATTTCGTACAAAAGCACTGGTTAAATGTTTGACTGCTCATATTACAGGAGCGAATAAAAGGGGTTTTTTTTTTTTTTTTTATAGAAAATGCATATTCAGCTCTTACAAAATGTATTTTCAGTTGTTACTAACACCTTATCAATTGAAGTTTTGTGTAAATCAGTGCATGCTGGAATATCCAAATTAGACCTTGCTCAAATTTATCACTGAAACATTCACTGTCCATATAATGGTTAACTAACTAAGCATAAAAATCGAGTAAATGACAAAGCGTGAGTGTTCCGCGGGCATACTGTGTTGAATATTAGTTGTGATTTTATGTAGTTCCTACATAAACAGATTAGTGATATGTAATCTTGTGAATTTAAGCATCAGCTTTTCTTCTTTATCGAAAGCTTACTGAAAGTAAAATCTAATATTCGCGTATGATAAAGTACTTAAATCTGTGTGAAGGTTATTTACCAAATCCGCTGTTTTTAAAACGTTTACCGTGCACTGTTATTTTGAAATGGGACGCTACGTCGTTCACCGGAAATGGATGCTCGCTGCTGCTGAAAATTAAAGTTAAACTTCATGATCATCTACTCTTCACGTGGGTAGAGCTATAGGAGTAATACATTTTAAATAGCTATACGGTACGCAGTTATTCATATTTTACTTGCGCCCATTATTACGCTGACGTTTTCGACGCAAGGTTGAAAAGGTCGATTGTACGGTGCTAAACGATTACACATTTTACCTTAATGTATCGTTACGAGTACGTAAGTGCAGTGGATGTATATATAAGATACACATACGTTCAGACAGGATACATATTTGTATGTTTATACTTTTTAAGATACCCGTGTAAGAGGCCCATGCGGATAGATTCTTCCAAAAGGCAGCATTTCACTAGATGCCGTTCATGAGACTCCATTCATCCATCCATCTATCCTTCCTTCCTTTCATCCATCTTTCCTTTTATTTCCCATAATGACTTGTCCAGCAAGTGTCTCAAGTATGCATGTTTCCGAGATAACTGAGCCTAAGGAAGGATTCATGGGTATTAGTTTAGGTAATGCATTGCAACATACGCTTATCTGCCGCATTGTCCGAATCGGCTTCTTTCGCAGGTAATCCGTATGTTAACTAGAATGAGGTCTGCCGTGTGCATCACTCTTCAGCTGATAGCGCTCTGTTGCGCCCATAAATCTTTGCATGAAGACCATTTTTTTGGGGAACAACACAACCCTGAGCATGATGTCAATGTTCTTCTTGGAAATGAGGTATTTATTTTCTACACTGACAAACAAAATGCTATGTTGTTGATGATATTGTTATTATATTTTGTAAAACTTTCACAGCTTTTAATGTCTCTGCAATAAAACACAACATAATTTCGATCCTAATTTCTTTGGCACATTTGCCCCATGAAATGAATTCATTGCAACTTCTTAAGAAGGAATATTTAAATGTTAAACTATTTACTTATCTTGCATGTTTGGTTGTATGGTGTATTTGTAAGCCTTAATTAAGACACTATATATATTCGTATGTATGTTTGTTAAAATGTATTTATTTTAAAAATACATGTGTTTATTTTTGCTTTTCAGAACCAAGAAGAGATTAGAAAGCTCAGCCCAGATGAACAGAAAAAGAAGCTCTTGGAAATTGTGAAGAAAATTGATACAAATGCAGACAAGCATTTGTCCACAGGTCATGGTTGAAATTTTGAAATACAAGTATTGTGATTTTTCCAAATGTCGTTTCATAGATTTTAATTTTTTTTCCAGTTTGGAATGGAAAAACCCAGGTTGTTATTCTCTGACTTGTAAAGAAGATGTGTTATTCTTTTTCCTTACAGATGAGATCACGCTGTGGATCCAGAAGGTATACAGGCAATATGCCTTGGAAGATGCCAGAGAGAGGTTCCCAGAGTTCGACAGGAACGGAGATGGTCTCGTGTCATGGGATGAATATAACACGTTTGTTCATGATAATCCCATTGATCTTGATGAAAAGAAAATTCCAGAAGACCCAGAAGAGGAGTCTTTGAGATTTGTATGATTGCCTTTAAAAAACTGTAGGTCTATACACACAGTATTCTTGGATTTTAAGTGTTTTGCCACCCCCGGGGTCTTTATGTTTCCAGTTGCATTTAAAGGAAAAGAGACGCTTTGACTTTGCTGATTCAGATGGCATAGCAGGGTTGAACCTCACAGAGTTTCTAGCCTTTACACACCCCTCTGAAGTGGATCCCATGGCAGTAAGTCCTGCCTTTTCACTCACATGTTTCTTTATGGTATTTTTTAAACAATGTCATTAACCATATTTAAAAATATTTCTCTGGTGATAAGTGCTTTGCTTGCAATACCGTAACAAGCAAATCAGAAAATTAGTGTGCTGTGCTTTTTCAACAATTCAGGGTTACGGCACTCCTTCTTATGAGTTCCTTATGGAGAGGTTACCCCCACCTCCAGATATTAAACTTCTTTCTTACTGGAAATACTTGTGTCCGAACTTACCCTTACCTTTCATTTCAGGATTATACCATTGAGAATGTACTGCATGAATATGACAAGGATAAAAATGGGTTAATCAGTCTAGAAGAATTTCTTGGAGATATTCGAACGAATGGCAAGTGAATGCCTGCTCTCCATTCGATTTCTGTTAATGCTTTTCCTTCGCCACAGTAGTGAAACTCACACATGTAGAGTATGTTCCGCCTAAAAAAGTAAATGAATATTTTCTTTGTGTTCAATGAAAGCCGACGATAAACCCTCACAGTGGGCGACTGATGAAACCATGCGATTTAAAGAGCTATACGACCAGGATGGAGATGGTCAGCTGAACCAAGAGGAGCAACTTCGCTGGGTCGCTCCCAACAGCTTTGCTTCTGCCAGGGAGGAGGTGAGCTGTGCCGCAGCGTTTCTTCACACAGCCATTTTACACAACAATGCAACAGTAGTTTTGAAAGATGTTGGTTGCCTTTGTTAAACTGAGGTACATCAACCACACTTCTGCTTTTGTGTATTACTGGACATACGGTGCTGGTCCTTTAACTTTGTGTTCATCGTAAGTGAACATGACATACCTTAACTTTGTCTAACCTTTAAAACAGGCTATTCATCTGATCAAGGAAATGGATCAGAATGGTGATGGGATGTTGTCCCAGATGGAGATCTTGAATAATCAGCAGACTTTCATGGACAGTGAAGTCACCGATTATGGAAGACAACTCCAAGTGACGCATGATGAGCTATAACTAGGAAATTTTCTTTCCAAAAAGAAGCAATAAATTGTGTCTAATAGATTGTGTTATTTGTTGTCCTAAACTGCAAGGCTGTACCTTTGAACCATTTAGCATTAAACTAAATGAAGCAGGAGGGAGGGTCACATCCTAGTAAGTCACGGGTATTTTCTTTTCTTGCAGGTTTATAACTTTGATTGATTCATTGACAGATTTATATGAATGAACCTTACTTAATAGCAAATCTCCTCTGCAAGTTATATTAAGCTCATTTAGTCCAATACTAAGGATGTCTAACATGCTGAAATTCACACAAAATTCATCCTCTGACATCTCTTAAGATATTTTAGCATATTACAATGGAGTACTGTGGCAATGATACATGATAATGTGGCAACTAAACTTTAAATTATCTGAACGTCCACGTGTACTGTATTCATAATGATGGTAGGGTGTGGTGGGTGGATTCAAATGACTGGGTTCCATCTAACTTTTTTCCTTTTCTGATTCTCAGTTTCACATGAAACCTTGGTATGAGAAACAGTAAAATGGAGTCTACTGTATGTGATGCCAAAACCCTCATTATGAATTGTACATCATTACAAGCGACGAACTGCGAATGGCGTGCTATTCACTGAAACGCAGTTTTGATTACTGGTGAAAATAAAGAAGGTATGACTTGATGCAGATTCTTAGTTAAACATACGTGACAAAAAAAAACTGAACGAGAATCACAACGAAGGCCTTGCAGATCCCTTTTACTAACGTGAAGGCAAACTAGATCTTTGCCCAAAACCTAAGTAAACAAGTGAGCTTCGATGCCTGTATGGGTTATTTGTACACGTCTAAGTGCCATTCAGAGAAATACAGGATATGACTCTTGCTTACTCTTGCCTCCAAACAATAGTATCTCAAAAATCTTAGTACAACTGGTATTCAAATCGACCTGCTGGCGGTCATGGTTGTGTTAAAGCCCGGAGTCTTCACCCGGTGACATCATTTTACAATTCTTCCTTATTTGAGTGTAACCTTCATGTTGCAAGTGTTGTGCAAAAAACGGCGTTTTATATTTCTCCAGCATACGTTCATCCTCTGGACTACTTGTTTAATTTTTAAACTATAAATAATATTAAGGTTGATCGGCAGAACTAGCAGGATGGAAGAATTGCACTTTAAAGATGCGTTTTGGGTAAGATGCTCGCTTTCGGGATGCCTTTGTCACTCCTTAGTGCTGCACGCTGAGACCACGTTAAGCTACGTATACCTGCTAGATTTGTTTGCTTATTTGTTCCCATATTTTAATAATACACGCTGCCAGCTCTTGTTATGTGGACCTAGAATGAACGGAATGTGCAGGCAGAATTTATTTGCATGCATAATTCGAACTAGGAAAAAGTTGAAAGTGTAAGAAAAGTGTGGCATATGGTAACCACTGCAATATTCATGGATGAAGATGATTGTCTAAATATTCGTCTTCAGCTTCCACTACACATACGGTAAACCTTCTGTTCAAGGTGAAGGCAGGTCTGGCAATTCTAAAACTTGCGTACTTGTATTAAAACACGAACAGACACCCGAAGCCGGGTTTAATACTGGTGTAATTAATCGTAAACTTCGGTTATGATGACTTGATTAAATGCAGCTGTTTAGAACATTAGTCGTAGGATTCTTCTCTTAACAAGGCTGTGGTGTGGAGGTGGGGTTTTTTCAGGATGTTATGTGAGAAACAGTTACTTGTCTTTAAACTGTAATAATTCATTCGACAAATCTACAAATAATAATGCATAGTTTAATGTGTGCTTGGAAGCAGCGCAATTTTTATTCTAAATGAATGTACTGTGTGTTTTTAAACTGCATTAATTGCTGAGCCTCACAACTATGCACTGGATGGATGGATGGATGGATGGATTTTAGTTTTGTGAGGTTAGTGTTCTTTTGTAGTTGCCATAACTTATTTAACTGGAAAGGGTCAAATGCTACTGAATTCTTAGTGAGAATGGTAGCAATTGCCTGACACTGCAAGAACCTGAGCAGCCCGTCTTCCGTTAGTTGCATGAGTCACTCCATGCCCTGCCTCCACATTGCACATCTGAGTCTGGTGGCCTCACCCAACTTCTCATAGCTGGTTTAGCCTGGAAATCGGTGTTAGAATTAACAGCTACAGCATGCTGATTATGCATTATAATTTAACGTCAAATAAATAAGTAAATAAAACCTTTGATATTCACAAACATCTGTCCATCAAATATATATTCATTCATACACTAGACACGAATTATGAATTGTAAAAGCACAGAAAATAAGTTTTGGGTCAAGAGAAAACATTCAAACTTCTAAATTTGCATTTCATTTTTATTTGTGGCTTAAGTAAAAACATTTAGCAGTTTCTTATTGGAGTAATTTCTCTTATTACTTATTAAAAATTATTAAAAAGGAGAAGTCGTATTCCATTTTGTATTTCAAACATTTTAGTCATAGGGACTTAGGCAAATACAAAAGTCATTTTGAAGATGGACAAATGTAAATAACAGCATAAACTAAACTGATACCCAGAGCAGTCCAGAGTAAACAGGTTCAGCAAAGCAACAGGAGAAATGAAAACATTATTAAAAATATTTCAACACATCTGATGCTTGCAATAAAGTGTTATGATGTTATAGATTGTATAACTCTAGTTGCTTGTGTCTTTTTTTTAGGGAGTGGATTTCACCAGTAATATTGGCTATGAGGTTATCATTCAGCGAATGTGGGATGGCAGGCGAATGTGCAAAGATATGGAGGACCTTCTAAAGTTGAGGCAAGTCCCAGGGTTTCCAAAATCGATTCAGCCGTTCAGAGGAGCAAAATACACTGGAAATATAAAGAGGGAACTCTTTAGCCGGAGTCTTCTACCATGGTTCCAGATACAGTAGCTCCATGCCAGCACTGTTGTAAAGAACAGTACATGTTGAACTGAACATGTTAAACTGCCTGCTAAGGACAAAGGTCATACAGGAAGTAATTTGAGACCTCTGACCAAAAAATCCATCCATCCATCCATCCATCCATCCATCCATCCATCCATCCATCCTTCCCATAATTGCTTATTGACATGATGGATGCATTAGTCTGGAACTTTGTAGTTGTATCTTGTTCATACATTGTTCATCTTGGTTCAATAAATTTTTTAACTGGTTAAATTAATAGCAATCCTTGATTGGTGGAGAGGTTATCTGGGTGGCATATATAGTCAGCAGAGTTATGACACTGTAAGAACAGCTGGAGATTTGTTCTTGCATTGAGATTAACAAGTGAGAGCGTCAAACACTCCTTGTGTTTACTGCCCTTAATTTCTTTACCAGTCTCCACATCACTAAACTCTGGCAGCTCTGAGGACACTAACTCTGATCTTTGTGACTTATCGTGGTACTGTCCCACCTATACTGAATTATGTGCTTACCATGTTTACAAGTCAGGCTTTTTAAATGCATTTATATCATCTGTACTGTACTATACAGGAAAATATAATGTGACGTGTTCCTTTTCTCATTTGCTTAGAAGTTTACAGTGCACATTTATGTAGCTATGTTTTTTTCACATGTGAAGGGATGATTTACTAAACAGCTAAAGTCGAGTTCTTTAGAATCTATGCTGTTGATTTCTTAGTTATTTTCAATATAGAAAACTGTAGTGTTCTCCCAAATCGTTGATCAAACCATGTGCCTTCCTGTCCTACTGCACAGGGCCCAAGCGGAGGAGAAGTATGGAAAGGACCTGGTGACAATCTCTCGGAAGGCCGGGGGCCACTCTGAAATAGGGTGGGCTGTTTCGCCGCTGCATTGTGCTCCTATACATTTTATTAGGCAAAGTACAAGAACCAATTTATATTTTTTCACATTAGAATGTTTGGTAAAAAGACAAGATAGGTCAGTGCCACACAACTACGTTACCGTAACACTGTGCGTATGGACAGACGTGAAATTCAACTCACTGTACCTCTGTTAAAGTGCTCACGGGAAATGCAAACTTCTTATTCAAATATAGAGCTGGCACAGAACGACAAAACATGAAACAAATGAATTATTGTTTAATCTGTGTTGCTACGTCCTAATGCCGTTTGAGAGTGACATCAAATAAGCTTTAAATAGAATTTGTTTGCATCGTCTTTTGCAAAACCACGTGAAAAAATACGACTTTAGTGAAATGGATGAGTGAAATATGTATGTGATTATGCGTGTGCGGACATGTGGGCCTTCAGCTCTCTTTGAACTTACACTGCATTCTTTCCAAACTGCAGCTAAGTATTATTTCAGTGAATGTACAAAGTCATACAGTGCATGCACACGTTCAATTACATATATAATAATAATTGTAATATACATACATTTCACGTAATCGTGACTGCATTTGTGCAACTTTCAAGCTGCCGCATCTATGTATTTCGTACCACTCAACTGCAGGTCCTACCAATGTCACACATTGGGCAGTTGGGCTGACAATAGCTTCTGCACAGCTGGTAATTTATAGAATCATGGAAATCTGAAATGAGCCGCATGTCAACAGAGACAGCCTGCACATTCTCCTTGATACACATTCATCCTTGTAGGGTACATGCTTGGTTTGTTTCATCCACCGATACCATCTTGAGTATGGCATTCAAAACATGATATGACGCTAGAATTTATGTCTATCGGTATTTAACAACAAATGCAGGAAAAACAGAGTAAATTTATAAGAATCAGAATCAGAATATCTTTATTGTCATTGTAACGAGTACAACGAAATTAAGTATAAAAGAACGTGGTCACCTTTAAGAGCACGTCCAACATTAATTTCCCCTCATCAGTCAAACCAGAACAAACCGTGGCAAGCCAGTCTTCTAAGCATATACCTCTGCACATTACTTAGCTGGTACTGATGCGGTGGCCCTTGACTGTTTTAGAGAGAATATTCTGATGTTTTAAAAATTGCCCTTATGTGCATTAATGTTCCATCTATGGCAATAGGGAGTGGTTATGAGCTTCTTGTTTTATTCATAGGTTATCTTACATGTGTGAGAATCAATGGCACTTTTGTTCATTTGATTATATTTTCTTTCCAGCATGTCATAACGAAGCAGTAAACTTCTAGAATTCAGAGTTCGCTGGGCAGGCTGCTGTTTGAATATTATAAATGATAGTCGCATTTTAACATCTTTCATGTGATTAAGTGAATATAATTCTAAAGGATGTAAACAGCCACTGTTTATTATTTACAGTGAAAAACGTGGCTCCATGTGTGATTTTTGAGAAAATAGGTGCCCACAATCACATATGAACGTGTTGTTTTGTCTGCAATAAATGAGAAACATATTCATCAAACATACACTGCCACCTCACTTCCTGTTCACCAATGCCAACTTTCACTGAGTTCTACCTTAGTATTTTGTGGTAACTGGTGCTGTTAGCCACAGCCCACTGTTGAAGGAGCATTGGTACGAGAAGCTAGGCTAGCATCCAAAACCTGCGACATTTGAAATTGTAAATGCTAAAGGAACTTGAGATGTAACTCGAACTTGAATAGCAGCTGTTTTTATCAGTTTCAGCTCTGACAGCTGAATACACGAATGGTCATTTCGTGAATAGTTTGATATGCTGACAAAGGCTGTGTTCTGATTTTGCACTCAAGTTTTCGCTTAATCAGTTTCGGAAATCTCCACCCTACTCACTCATTGTAAAGGGTGGAACTGCCTAAAATAAAACAGACTGAGCTTCCTCTAAATAAAAAAAAAAATAATACCCAGGTGGAATCATGAATATATTTCTATGAATGTCAACAGCTCTGTGCAATACTATATTTTAATCTTGTTTTTCAACAGAACCTTGAGAGCATCGTTTGAAACCCTCAAATCACGTGAGTTGAGCGTTGGAGCTGAGTAACTGTTTCCATGAATAATTTGTTCCATTTATCAGTAATTTTATGTCATTTTCAGAACTTGATGCCTTTATATTAATAGCATGGTATCAAATGCACACATATACTACCTGCCTATGTTATTATCAATAGGCTATGAATCTAACATATAGTTCAGCACTGATATAATTACTGAACCCTACTTCTCTGCAAACCACATGTACATTTCCACCATACAATGAACCGTGACACAGGTTCAATATAGGGTTGCAGTGATGACAAAACCTATGTGGAATGATTGATGTAAGCAGCATTGGTTCATTCATTCATTATGATGCTTGAGAATATTTCCTCTCCAACATCATTAGACTGTCTTCCTTTGGAGCTGCTAGGACGCCCATTTCATGAAGCCATTCATCCATATATTTCATTTATTTATGTTTACCCTGTTAGTTCCTCATTAGAAGTGGGCCTGTCCACCATTAAGATAGGGAAATGAGTTCGTCTGGATGTTGTCTACCAGTGTCATGAGCATTTGTTTGGCCCATGAACCAAGGGCTGTTTGCAATACACCTCCAGCCGTAACTTTCAGGCTGCCAGCTTTAAACATTTTATACCCTGCGTAAGTCTGCAACAGTTGAGGGCAGTGCTCATGACTCATGTGAACTGCCAAAGTTCTTAAACAGATCATTTCTGTGCTATAGGTGTAAGTCGCATTCTCTTCCAATAAACATTCACACATTGCATGCAAATCGGTTTGATAGCATTTGTGTTGCACAAGGTCCTGATGTAGCTGCCCTAAAATCTAAGTGTACCTGAGGAGTATAATGAAACTGCTGACAGCTAGATTGGGGCAGGAAAACATTTAGCATCACTGAGAATTATTCTAGGTTTCTCTTTATTATCATATGTCCTTCATCAGCATATACCCTTCACCCACTATTTTTCTACTCATCTTCTTTAATATTTTACTGGCTTATCTGAGCAGGAAGACAGCATGAGTTAAGGGTTAGTAGCAAGAGCATCCCTACAATTAAAAAGCTGAATGGAAAGATCCAGTATTTCCATTGAGCAAACCTCCTCTCAAGAGGAGGAGTATTGTGATTTTTTCCACGCAATCATGCAGCTTGGGTGGCAACAAACTTTTAAATGATGGGCTGCCATAGAGCTTTTCCCTGTTCGTTCGCACTCATGACATCACACTGAAATGCAGAGGTAAGCCCCGGTCTGCATAACCTCCGGTAATGAGGACTCTGCACCCAAGTATGCTGTTCAGGCTGGTGTGGGTGATGTCCTGTTCCCCTTTGTCGTGCGGCTGGCGCAAGGCTCTGAAAGCTACAGTAAACGCAGTCAACACCAGAAGTGCTGCATGTGCAATACAGTGGGAAGCTTAGTGGTAAACTAGACTGACCAGTAGGGTAGTCCCTTGACGTGGTTAAAAAAAAGTCTTAGCTACAGAGTGAGATTCATCATGCTTTCTTTTCGCTTCCCATTGTGAACTTCAGCAGTATTTACAGGTGTCACAAAATGTTGGCTTGCATTAGGTCTGTGCTCAATGACACTGCTGAACGTGCAGTTGTCCTTGCAACAGAATTTAACACTCGTCTTACAAGGGATGAATCACAAAAGCAGTACCTTCTGAAGGTTGTTGTAAAGCACTGAAAGGAAATGCCCTTCGTTGCTAAGTCTGCTTTCCATTGAACTTAAATCTGATAGACAAACCCCTTCAGTCCTGCCACTACTGTTGTATTTCCTTGTTGCTTAGGCCTATAATAATTTTGTTTAGACCTATTCTGATTTTGTTTCAAGCAGTAGGATATGTGCACACAAATGATCAAACATGGTTCACTTCAGTTGCATCAGGGCAGAGAAGTAGCAGTTTAGGGTGACCCATAAATTTGGGATTAAGCAGGTAAATTTTTGTCTCTGCAGTAAATGGTACAAGTCCATGGTGTGTGTCAAATTGAATGGGGCTTCTTATGATTTTGAAGCACCCTACTGACTGAACACCAGAAGTTCAAATTTGGTGAGAGGCCCTGTTGCTGTACTCTTAAACAAGATATTTAAGCTAAGTTGGCAAGGTGTGTTTTCATACTTCGTACTTTCATAACTCTTTTTTCAGATATTGAGAAAATTGGAAATTTTCACATCCAGTTATCTGGAATGCTGAAGGAGGAAGTGAAAAGGATCGAACAGTTCAGAGAGAGGCAGAGGGAACAGAGGAAAAAGGTCAGAGGCTGCATGTTTTTAAAGTGCTATCAGTTGATCCAAAAGTTTCACTCATTTTCCTGCAACAAATCTGTCACAAGAGATTTGAAAGTTCATAAGATATTCTGTTTCCCTGGTTCCTGGTTTCCCAGTGTTTCTTAATAAGAATAATTTCACAGCTTGAGAAGAAGCCTCTTTGTGCCTTGTGAAGAATTCAGCAACACCTTTGATCTGATTACCCCAGCAGGGTTTAGTTGCGATTGTAAAAGTGTGGTTTCAATAAAATAAGCATTTTCTTTTATTAAATCACTCATAAAGCCAATACAAAGCTATTAACTGTGACAGCATATAACAATGTTTTAATATATTGACCTCCACTTTATATCTCCTCTTACAGTTTGAGGGAATAATGGAAAAAGTTCAGAAGTCCAAAGGGTCATTATTCAAGAAAGCAATGGACGTGAGTTACAAAGAAGAGAGCTGTTCCCATTTTGTTTGTTGGGATTACTCAATCTGTGTCAAATGCCATTTAGGGAAATTACTAGTATATATCGGAAGGAAACGTGCCTCAGCGGAGGGTGACGGAGAAGAGGAAGGCAACAACTTTAGACTTGACACAATGGGTGCAGCTCAGTTCATGGACCAGAATGCTAGCAATACGGGGAAGCACAGAAGCACATTTGTGCCTGCTTCTCTTTTTGCATTTTTCATATTAGCCCAAATCTCAGTCATTTTTTCTCACTTCAAATATGCACCTTTAGTTCTGTATCTCAGTTCAGCATGTTGCTCAAAAGCAGGCTGTTTGCTTTCTTGCAGTGCTTCCTGTGAGGGGAAAAAAAAGTGCTGCAAACTTCCTGTGCGCAAATTACCCTCGACTCTAGAGGGGAAACTCTACATGCAGATGTGGTGTCTTGTAAGGGTTATTTGCAGGTCCGTTTAGAGCAGTGAAAGAAACCCATTCTCCCTTTCTTGTCTACCAGTCCAAAAAGTCCTACGGACAGCGGTGCAAGGAAGCAGACGAGGCGGAACAGGGAGTCGAGAAGGCTGTAAATGCACCTAACCTGACGCCCAAGCAGTGTGAGAAGGTACTTTGAAAGCCTGGGCCTCGTCCTGCTGCTCACTGTAGATGGCCACAGTAAGACCACGTGGTGTCACCAGAACATGTCTGGGCCTCCTTGGGACAGCAGTGGAACTAGCAACCGCAGGTTCATATACCCAAATGCAACAAGTGTTCCTAGAAGGAGTACTGAGGTCTGGCAGTCTTTCAAATATAATCACTTATCAGAAAAAATGACCACATTTCTTATCCGAAATAAGTTCAAGTGCAACACAACTTGTACCGGTTTTCGCATCACACATGTTGGCATTTGACCAAATATAGCATAAACCACATAGTGGTATAGATGTAGTTCATCTAAATTCCTCCTCTAATTGTTTCATACTGGGTACGTTTCCTAACCATTGTGCTGGCTTTGTCGTGAACACTGTTCTTCCAGCAAACAGGGAATGCTCCAACAACGTCCAGTAGCATTCTCATTACGTTCTTAACGTTCCTGTAATGTACCTGTAACGTTCCTTGTTTGCTGGGCTGTCATGTCAGTAAACAACTTCCCCCTGTGTTTTGTCAGGTGCAAAACAAGGCCAAGCAGTGCAGGGAGGCTGCCACGGAGGCCGGTCAGTGACTCGCTGCTGAGCCATAGTGTTACACTGTGGCCAGATTCCTGCTAGCTCTGTGCCCTCATTCAATCACTCTGTCAAAGGTTATTCACAACACTCATGCATTTTGTCTTTGCAAGTTCGTAGCATGCTTTCCTGAGAGATTAATGAAATCCTGCGTCTTTCTAGGGAGGTGTACCTTGTCTGTGAAATAGTATTTACAAATCATTAATCTACAGGTCTGCATTCTTAACCCTTCAGTGCATGGGAATTTCAGTAACCATGACTATGTACCTTGACTCAATAGCAACCCAGCACAAAATGAATGCAAAATTCTGGTAACTTTTTCTCAGTACAATAACACTATTATCAGCCTCCATTGTCATTATAAGTGACAGCCCACCCCCCACTGATTTTTTACAAGCTGCTTGTGCAGAGACTCAGTAGAATATACTGTGCATACATATAAGATTTTAGCAACAAAAACCTCACAAATGCATGAAATTTTTACCAAAAATTTTTTGGAAAAATTACTTTTTCCTGACTTAGTACAAGTTGGCAAAGGCATGGTGGCTCAATGGTTAGCCCTATCACCTTGCACCTCTGGGGTTGAAAGTTTAAATCCCACCTCAGGCTCTGTGTAAGTGGAGTTTGCATGTTCTCCCTGTGCTTCATGGGTTTTCTCTAGGTTCTCCGGTTTCCTCCCACAGTCCAAATACATGCACGTAGGCTAACTGGCATGTCTAAATTGCCTGTAATGTGTGATTGTGCCCTGTGAGGCATTGGGACCCCGTCTAGCGTGCAGTTTTCAAGCAGTGAGAAAAACACGATTTTACACTATTGCGTATCTCAGGTAAGAAAAAATATACTTTACAATTTGGTGTTGTAAAAGTAGGAAGTTATTAAAAATAAACTTTTTGAAAAATCCCTGGAGGGAAGATGGCAAACTCAAAGGTATTTCCTTTGAGGAGTCCCAGGATTGTTTTGTCGTAGGTTGCTAGCTACCTGAGGTTTGCATTTAAGGGTTAATCACCATCTACTTTTCTACCCTCCTCTAGTTAACTTGTAGAAGGATATACTATCAGCAATCGTAGAGAGAACGAAAGATCCAGATCTGGCTTTGGGTCCAGCCTATTCTTATGGCGTGTGTCCACTGCATGGTACCGGCTCAATTCGACTCGTCTCGACTTAGCTCGACTGGGCTCTACCCGAGCCTGCTCGCTTAGCGTTCCGTTTCCATTGCAGAAAGCTGGTGGTCATGATGCCGCACGCAATTCCCATAACGTCATCTCTAACGTGACAAAAAGGAAAGAACGATGGATGATTTGGAAGGGATTCTGTATTTGATTCTCGATACGTGGCTATTTGTCACAGCAAGGAGAAAACTTTCATTTCAGAAGTGCAGCAAAACAAAACGCCACTGAAAAATAGTACCTACTTGGCTCTGTTGGAACCGCAGCAGAGATGGTACCAAAAAATAATACCAGGTACTATCCTCAGTTTTGCCAAATGGAACCGCAAAAAGGACGAGTAGAGTTGAGTCAAGCTGGTTCCATGTGGTGGAAACGTGCCATTAGCACATTGCTTTATTCGTCATTAAGAGATTTGTTTTAATCCATAAACAGTCTTTTATAAATATTCATGCCTTTGACCAACTTTCTTATTTTAATACATTACAAATGCTACACTGAAAATGAGTTCTGTGGGACATTTTTATTTATTAACAATAAATTGAAACTCAATTTATTTTTCCATTGAAGAAGGCCATAAAGTCCTTGCTTTTAAAAAATGATGGAATGTGTGTGTTTAACTCTGAATGTGTCACTCCTTCGCTCCCTCATTCTCTGACTCCTTCCTGCTGCTGCTTGGTTTCTTTGTGATACACTTGGTTTCTGTTGTGTCCCTGATTGCACAGTGGTGCTTGTCGCCTCATTAAGTCTGTGGTTGCTCACTGCCCAAAGCCCATTTCAAGCAGTCAATCAAGTTGGATAGGGCAGTTGTGGTCTGGAGGGTGCCTGGTGGGTTCTGCATGATCATATTGCTGATATGGCCTCACTTGGTGCTCTGAGTCAGTGCATTGCTCTCTCAGACTCCTAGGCCCCACATTAGTGTGCCTTCCTGTCTGAGTGGCTGGTATACCTTAGGGGGTGGCCAGCTCTAGGAGGTAGCCCTGGTTGTGGGTGGCACCATTCCTTAGGACTGGACATCTGTCCGTGTCTCTGTTCTTGTTCCTGTGTTCCTGTGCACCTGTCTTTTTGCCCTGGGTCCCCATTCCTGGTCCTGGTACTGCCGGAGTCTGGGTTTGTCCTTTCTGGTCTGTTGTTCCACTCAACCTCTCCGCCCTTTGGGAAAATGTGGCAATTATCTTAATGATTCACAGTTAGATGCCAAATGTAACGCCGTCCTGTCCTTTTACAGAAAATTGTTTTTCATCTGGGTAAACTGTGCTTTAGCAAAACAGGCGTTGAATACTTATGCAAACAACACTTTTTGTTTTTTGAAGAATATTTTCTTATATAAACAATTTCACATACAAGTAATTGATTTTCAGTTTTCAGAAATAAAAATAACAGAGAATTACAAGATTTATAATTCAGTGAAATGAATCAATCAAGATTCTGAATACTTCTGCTAGCTATCATATCTGCACCAGTGCTTTGGTTTGCCGTGAGTGCCAGTCATGTTGCCTTGTTTTTAGTTCAGATATTCATCATTCTTACTGCTCGTATTCAGGGCAGAGCTCCATGGTTATTTTCCGGTTGTTTATAATTAGAACCTTTTTGCATTCACATTTGCATCTTTATCATGTCTCTTGGCCCTGCAAACCTCAGTCCGGGTGACAACCATGACACAGGGTGTAGTGTACCATTTAAAGTAGATAAATTATCCCGTGGTTTTGCTGCACAATGCTGAGCAAGATTGGATGAGCATGGGATATTTGTTTATGTGTGCGGAGTAGAGAGACAGTATATATTTAACTCTGGTTCACCAGAAATTAGTGAACTGACAGCAAGGCAAGTTCCCCTTTCAGCTATGGACAATGATAAGACTGTCAGCAGTGGACTGTGAAAACAAGTCCTCTGGCCTTGCAGGAAATGCTATGAATGTTCCAAGAAAAACGGAACGTGATTATAGCTGAATTTGTCCGTTGCTGAATTTTTAGTGTTTGAAATGTGAAGTCACCAAAGCTTTGAGGGAGTAAATAATCTGTGCAAAACCCATCCTCCCTTTTGCAGAGAAACATTATAGGACCAGTATTGAGCAGCTGGAGGAAATTCGCATAGATTGGGAAAAAACGCATCAAAGCACATGTGAGGTAAATCTAACCCCCCTCCCACTTAACCCCTTCCATTGCTATGTATGGGATGCTGGTTCAATTCCTCCTCCGACTGTGTGTAAGTAAGAATTTGCACGTTTACCCTCTGTCTGAATGGGATTCCACCAAGGACTCTGGTTACCTCACAGATTAAATTCCATCCATCCATATATCTCCCAGCAAGAGCCTATACCAGGCAGCATAGGACACAAGGCAGTCAGGTCAGCTGCTGCTTGTAAAGTGTCCAAAATAAAGCCAAGGTAATATTTGAAATCACTCACTGCTACCTACTTAGTGCACTATATAGTGTATTTTTTAGTGCTATTCAGATTCTCAACAGAAAATCTCTCTCACTGTATAG
>JAACJT020000047.1:59889-77974 GCA_009936485.2 Gymnarchus niloticus
ACCCCCTCTGCTACTTAACTGACCAGATCAATATCCCAGAAGTTTAATTTACTTGATGCTATACTCTGATTAAAAAGCGTTCCTTTAATTTTTTTGAGCAGTGTATATATATTTAAATATATATACATATAAGGTTGATTTTGATGCCGTATATAAATATGTATGATGCCATCTATTTTCTACAGCAGTCCCTTTACCAGCAAAACACCCCCATAGCATGATGCTGCTATCCTCATACTTCACTATTGGGATGTTGTTCCATCCATCCATTTTCCACTGCTTATCTGGGTTTGGTTTGCAGAGGCAGCAGTCTACACAGAAATACCCAGACTTACCTCTCCCCAGCCACCTCCTCCAACGGGATATCGAGGTGTTCCCAGGCCAGCTGAAAGACATAGTCTCTCCAACATGTCTTGGGTCATCCCCGGGATCTCCTCTTGGTTGGACATGCCTGAAACACCTCATGTAGGAGGCAGCCAGGAGGCATGCTAGACAGATGCCTGAACCACCTCAACTGACTCCTCTTGATGCAGAGGAGCAGCGGTTCTAGTTTAACTTGGGAGTCCCTCCCAAGTGTCTGAGCTCCTCACCTTATGTCTAAGGCTGAACCCAGACACCCAATGAAGAAAACTCATATCCACCACTTGTATCCTCAGTCTCATTCTTTTGGTCACTACCCAGTGCTCATGACCATATGTGAGGGTAGGAACAGGAACATTGATTAACCGGTAAATCAACAGCCCTGCCTTTCAGTTCAGCTCTCTCTTCACCATGACAGACTGATACAGTGATCACTTAACTGTGGATGCTGCACTGATCTGCCTGTAAATCTCCCACTCCATTCTTCTCTCACTCATGAACAAGACCTTGAAATACTTCTCCATGTGGTGGTAACTCATCCCTAAACTCAGAGAGAGCAATCCACCATTTTCCAGCTGAGAACCATGGCCTGGGACTTGAAGCTACTGATCTTCATCCCAGCCGCATCACACTCGGCTGCGAACTGCCAAAGTGCAAGCTGGAGGTTGGGGCTCAATGAAGCCAACAGGACCACGTCATCTGAAAAAAGCAAAGACGCAATCCTAAGGTCACTGAACTGTTCACTCTCCACCCCTTCATTGCATGTAGAAAATCTGTCCATAGAAGTTATAAACAAAATCGGTGACAGAGGACAGCCCTAGCGCAGCCCAACACCCATTGAGAATAAGTCTGATTTCCGGCAATGCGAATCAAGGTCTCTCTCTGGTTACACAGGGATCAAATGGCCCGTAGGAATGGGTCTGGTACCCTATATCCCATACACACAGCATGCATCCCCTTTTTTAAAAATGGGGACCACCAACCCCCTTTTGCCAATTCAGACGTACTGTTCCACACCTCCACTCGATGTTGAAGAGATGTGTCAACCAGGACAGTCCAACAATATCCAGAGCCTTCAGGAACTCAAGGTGAATCCCATCTAACCCTTGGACCCCTTCCACCAGACTTTTTTGACTACCTCAGTGACCTCAACTCTAGTGATGGGTCAGTCCTCCTCCAAGACCCCGAACATTGCTTCCTCCAAGGAAGGTGCGTCAACAGGATTCAGGAGATCCTTGATGTATCCCTTACACCACCTGACTATATCCCTAGTCAAGATCAACAGCACTCCATCTCCCCTGTAAAGAGTATGGGCAAAAGCACTGCTTCCCCCTCCTGAGTCACCTGATGATTTGCAAATTAAAAGTTGCATTCTATTGACTCACCAAACTCCTCCCACACTCAAGCTTTTGCTTCTACAACTGCTAAACCCACAGTCCCCTTGGCCTGCCAGTACCTGTCAACTGCCTCTGGAGTCCCACAAGCTAACCAAGCTTGCCTGGACTCCTTCTTCAGCTTGACAGCCCCCTTTACCACTGGTGTGTTGTTATGTTTAAATGTTAGAAAATGTGTGTAGCTATATATTGTAGAATGTTTATGTTCATATTAATTGTTCAAATATTGTGTTTACTTGCTTTGTTGTTACAGTGGTTATTAAAACTGTGCATGTGTGGTAGGGTGGCAGTTTTTTCAGTGTAGAGCTGATACTGGAGTTGCAGGGAGTGACCGGTGTCATGCCCACACCAAGCCAGTCTACGCCTAACCTGCCACGCCCAACCTATGCCCGTTCATCCTCGCCTGAATACTGACCAGCTGTGCCTCGTTAATTGTTATCAAGTAGTTTCTAGCCATGCCTCTTTCATCCCATATATTATCCCTGCAGTTTAGTTGCCTCCTTGTGAGATATTGTGTTCCTGAGATCATTACTAAGCGTGCCTGGTCCACTTGTAGTTTGCTAGTGGATAACCTTGATTGTTTGATTTCTCCTTCTGCCTCCTGTTTGATTCTGTTTGCTGTGTTTTTTGCTTCCCTGGAGTTGATCTCCTGCCTGTGACCACGACTACGTTTTCTATGATTCCCTGACTTTTGGAAATCCTACCTGTTCTGGTTTTGACCCTGCCTGTTCTAACTATGATTAAACCGTGTGATTCTGGTATTGGATCGTACCGTGTTCTGAACCATTACAAACGGTAGTAAAGAAATTATTTTAATAAATTTGTTCCAGTTTTATTATTGAGTTAACATTGGTAGCAGAGGATGGTTGCTAACTATAAGATTCCCCCTGTGTTTGACGAAAAGGAGTCATACGAAAACTGGGAAAATGAATTAAAAATATGGATGTATGTAACCGAACTGGAAAAAAAAGAAACTGGTGCTTGCTGTTGCACTGTGGCTAAAAGGAAGACTTAGAGAGACTGCGATAGAAATCCTGGCAGAGGATTTGGAAAAAAATGAAAGAATGGACATATTACTCAGAGCTTTGGATAGTTTTTTTCTGTAACAGAAGAAAGATCGAGCCTACGAAGCATACTCAAACTTCGACCGTGTCTCCAGAGCTGAGACAACGATGATGTCGGACTTTGTTTTTGCATTTGAATAGCGGTATAGTCATATGAGCAAGTATGGCATGATACTGCCGGATGCAGTGTTAGCCTTTAAATTGTTAGAGTCTGCTCGTCTGGATGTTAAAGATAACCAACTAGCTTTAACTGCTTGCACAAACCTTTCATTTGATTCAATGAAAACTGCGCTTAAGCGCATTTTTGGAGACATCGTAAATGACACATAGAGCCCTATCCATCTGAAACAGAACAATGTCTTTTTCACAGCACAAAAGTGTAAAGGTAAGGTGCGATTATGAAATATATAAATGAGAGCACCACTGCAAGACACAAATCCGTTAGATAAATTAAGGAGAACAAAATGTGCAGTTTGTCAAAGCACGTTTCACTGGGCAAAGAGCTGCCTGTATAAAAGTGAACAAGTAAAACTCGCCAAAGATGACAAAACGGAAACGTGTAAGATCACTTTACTAAATGAAGATTCACCCTCTGATACAGGGGTTTTTGTAGTTGAGGCACGAGGATTTGCTGTTATTGACACTGCTTGTACTCGTACATTGTATGGTGAAAATTGGTTTAACCATTTTGTTGGTGAACTTGATCATGGTAATGACATCAGAATGTCTTGCACTCCTAGGGACAAGGTATTCAAATTCAGTGATGGAAATATAGTTCACTTCACTGAAAGAGGTAAGATCCCAGCAAAAATACGGTTTTTACTGAAGTGGTACCTGTTGATATTCCACTGCTACTGAGCAAGGCTTCTTTAAAGAAAGCTGGTGCTGTGTTTAATCTAAAAAATGACCAGGCTGCCATGTTCAAAGAACCAGTTTCTCTTGAGCCAGCTACCTCAGGTCATTACTGTATTAACATTTTAGACAAGGAAAATAGAAAGGAATTAACAAAAATGCCAGCAGAATATGAAATGCAAGGTGAAATCCTCACAGTGACTGAAAATACGGACAAAGCAAAAAACTGCTGAAACTCCACAGGCAGTTTGGACATGCTTCTGCAGATAGACAAGAAAGGCTCATTAGCTGTTCTGGTAACACAGATAAAGACATTGCTCCAATGTTGAAGCAGATAGTGGACAATTGTGACACATGTTTAAAATACAACAGACCACCATCAAAGCCAGCAGTAGGCCTGCCAGTGGCAACTAGGTACAATGAGACTGTCGCAGTAGACCTACATGAATTAGAACATCGCAAGTGGTACTTCCATGTAATTGATCATTTCATACAATTCAGTGCTGGCAGCATCCTAACCTCAAAGAAATCCTCAGAGTTGGTGAAACACATCATTCACTCTTGGATTGCTGTTCATGGCCCATCACAGAAGCTGTACGGTGACAGTGGAGGTGAGTTTAACAATGATGAAATCCGAGATATGGCTGAGAATTTTAACATTAATGTTAAAACCACTGCTGCATATATCCCATGGAACAACGGCCTTCTTGAACGACATAATCAAACCCTGACAGAAATGCTGCTGAAAGTCAAACAAGATACTGACAGTGATTGGGAAACTGCTCTTGATTGGGCTCTGATGACAAAAAACACAATGCAAAATTATTCATGGCTTTAGTCCATACCAGCTGGTCTTTGGATGCAATCCTAATCTTCCTTCTGTCCTTACTTACAGACCACCTACTCATGAGGGGACTACTGTCAGTGAATGGGTAGAAAAGCACATCACCCCATTCCATACAGCGTGAAAGGTTTTCACAGAGGCAGAATGCTCTGAAAGAATAAGGAGAGCATTGAGAAAGCAGATTTGAAATACTAACACAAAATACATCGTAGGTGACAAGGTTTATTACAAACATATGGATTGTTCTGAGTGAAAGGGACCAGGTAGTATAATTGGTCAAGACGGTATGGTTGTCTTTGTCAGATATGGTGGCATATGTGTTTGTGTCCATCACACAAGACTCCGCAAAGTGCGTAACTCAAATCAAAAAGAAGCTCAATGTGAAAGCCAACATCCAATACAAGGAGAAGTACAAAGCTCTCAAAATGAAATGGGAAGTGACACTCCCATTCTGCCTGCATCAGATAGTGAAGAGGAAATGGAAAGCCAGGACATGGACAACACTGATGGAACAGGTGAGGTAGAAACTGACCCCCATGTTCAAGTACTGATGCAAAAAAGATCCCTGAATCTTAAGAAAGGACAGGTTGTTCAGTATATTGACAGAGAGAAAGGAAGTACTTACACTGCTGAAATTCTTGGTCGTGCAGGCAGGGCAACTTGAAAACTGCATAACTGGTACAACTTGAAGTATTTAGAACCAACCAGTATTGCTGGTACATCTGGATCAGCTGATTTGTCAGATGTGGACAATCTTTGCATTAGACCATTTGAGAACTCGGGCTCAAATTAATCAAAATGAGGAAGATGTGCTTGTGATGGATGACACAATCATTGAAGCAGCAAAACAAGCTGAATTAAGTAACTGGAAGAATAATGATGTTTTTGGAGAGGTAACAGATGTTGGCCAAATGGACTTGTAGCAAAAGCGCGGCTAGTAGCTAGAGGCTTTGAAGACCTTGACATTCAGCAACTTCCTAAAGATTCCCCAACATGTGCATCTGAATCCTTTAGTGTCCTGCTATCTGTCATATGCCAGAACAAATGGAAACTCAATTCTTTGGACATAAAATCCACTTTTCTCCACCTGAGACTAACTGTGTGAGGAAGCTTTGGAAGTTTAAAAATATGTTTACAGACTTGCAGATGCCTCATTGTATTCGTAGAAAAGAGTGAGAGACGTTGTATATAAAACATGAGGCAGAGTGTCTCAGGCGGATCCAGCTGTATTTTACTGGGTGGATCAAGAAGGCAATGTTAACGGAGTACTTGGATGTCATGTTGATGATTTAATTTAACGAGGCACAAATGATTTTGCTGACACTGTGATTTCTCCTATGAAAGATGCTTTTCAGGTTGGCAGAGAGGAGACTGATTACTTCTGTTACATTGGCATTGGAATTTCCACAGACAATGAAGCGGTCTTTGTACAGCAAGAAAAATATGCTAAGAGTCTGTCTTCCATCCACATTGATTCCACCCAAGCTTTACAGTGTGATTCTGTTCTCACTGAATCTGAAGTAGATCAGCTTAGATCTAAGGTTGGTCAACTTCTCTGGATAGTGAGACAGAGTCACCATGATGTCATGTTTGATGTGTGTCACCTAGCTTCATCAATGAAACATGCCACGGTACAAAAACTGCATGAAGTCAATGAAGCCAAACCTACCAAGACAACCTGCGAATTGCCTCACCAAGAAAGGGGCATCTGGTCTACTGCTCCTAAAAACGCTTACTGATGGAGTGTGGCACTTGTAATCGTGGTATCCCATGATAAAAAAAAATAGAGTGAGATTGTTGTGTTTATATGTTAAAAAATGTGTAGATATGTATTGTAGAATGTTTATGGATGAAGTCTCTTCAAAACAAATGCATTAAGCGGTGCATCTCGCATACTTCAGAGTGCCCCAAACAAGGATCGATTTTGGAGGCAACTGCTGCTTAATGCAGGAGCATGTTAACTTTGAATATACTACAAGGGACAGGGGATCAGTGGTGATGTAGTCAGGATCAAGCTGATGTTTCATTCAAAAAGACACAACACAAATGTAGGTGTATGTTGTTGATAAAACACCATAATGATATAGTATATGACTTAATTGTTAATTGTTCAAATATTGTGTGTTCACTTGCTTTGTTGTTACAGTGGTTAAGACTGCGCATGTTTGGAGGGGTGATTTTTTCGGTGTACAGCTGATACTAGAGTTGCAGGGAATGAATGGGAGTGAAGAAAGTTATTTCAATAATAGTGTGTTGCAGTTGTTTTATTATTGAGTTAACAGGTGTCCACCACCAGGTTTGGGGGTTGCAACCGCGACAGGCACCAAATTTCTTAACACCACAGCTCTGCACAGTCGCCTCAGCAATGGAGGCAGGGAACATAGCCCATTCAGTCCGAATGTCCCCAGCCTCCCTATAATACCCAGCAATACGAGTACTGCCAGAGATGCACGTTGAAGATTTCCCAGACTGGATCCTCTGCCAAACATTCCCAGTGCACCCTTACATGTTTGGGTGCACCAGACCTGTACAGCATCCTTCCCCGCTATCTGATCCAGCTCATCACTAGGTAATGACCAGCTGACAGATCAGCTGCTTTCTTTGCCCAATTGTCCAAGACATATGGTCGCAGATCTGAAGACATGACTACAAATTCAATCATTAACCTGTGACCTAGGGTGTTCTAATGCCAGGTGCACTTATGAACACCCACTGAAACATGGTGTTTGTTATGGACAAACTGTGACTAGAACAGAAATCCAATAATTGAACACCTCCCATATTAAGATCGGGCAGGCTGTTCCTCCCAATCACACCTTTCCAGGTTTCACTCTCGTTACCAACCTGAGAGTTAAAGTCCCCCAGCAGAACAAAGGAGTCCCCAGGGGGAGCACCTTCCAGCACCCCATCCAAGGTCTCCAAGAAGGCCAGAAACTTTAAGCTGATGTTTGGAGCATATGCACAGACAACAGTCAGAATCTGTACCCCAACATGAAGTCGCAGGGAAGCAACCCTCTTGTTTACTGTGGCAAACTCCAACGTACAGGCACTGAACCAGGGAGCTCTAAGCAAACCCACAGCTGCTTGACGCCTCTCACCCAGGGCAGCTCCAGAGTGAAATAAAGTCCAGCCCCTCTTGAAGAGACTGCTTCCAGAAACTGAGCTGTGCATTGAGGTGAACCTGAATATATCTAGCAGGTATCTCTCTACCTCCCATACAAGCTCAGGCTCCTTAATAATTCTATGTCCCTAAAGCCAGTTTCAGTAACCACAGATCAGACAGTAAAGGCCAATGCCTTCAGCTGCCACCTGATCCAGAATGCATCGGACTCCTATGACTCCTCTTGCTTGTGGTGGGCCCAGAGGATTAGGATGGTGTTTTCTGGCTTAAAAGTCTCACCCTCCTTCCTGCATACATAGTGCTGATTATTATGGCCAACCATTTGTCCTGGTGATCACTTGCAAATTTCAGTCATGTTTTTTTACGTCAGTCTTGGATTAGGGACTTTGGCTAAGTGTCAGGCTAAGACAATGAAGCACACTCTTAATGGTGAATGCAGAAACTTTGGTACCTGATGCCTACATCTCCTGCTCTAGTTCCTTTGTTGCTGTCTTGGGGTTCAGTTGAACCATTCTGACACCCCAGGGGGACAACTACCAAGTCAGCTCTGACAAGACTAGACTCACACATCCACTCAAGTGTAGCTGCAGGACCCATCTCAACCCCTACTGAGTGTGAAGATGTCTGCAGGAAGGCTCTCACATACCTTCTTCTTATAAACCCATCCTTTCTTCTCTCCCTCTCCTCTTGACCATTTGTCCGCAACCCAATTTGCACAAAGCCGACACAGAATGCTTGTATTGGTTTCTGTGTATGTAAGTCATGTACATGTTAATGCTTGGTCTCATTTGAATGGTCTCCGTGTGACTGGTACAGCCATCTTAAAACAGTAGTTCATATTATTACAAAGACGTGACATTAGGGAAATCTTGCCCTGTTGGAAGGCTTTGTCCACCAAGGAGAACAAATGGTGCGTTTCCACCACACGGAACCAGCTCAACTCAACTCTACACACCTTTATTACGTTTCCGATGACCAAAACTGAGGATAGTGCCTGGTCCCATTTTTAGTACCACCTCTGCCACGGTTCCAATTGAGCCAAGTCATTACCAAGATGGTTACGTGAAAACGCTGCAAACTACTGACTGGTCAGAGAGAATCAACAGCACTGCATCATCAGCACACGACAGGGTATACTGGGCAAAGCATTTTAGCAAGCCATATTAGATTCGACTGACCTATTGTTTTTAACTTTAAACAATATGGACCCCCGCAAAACCACGCCATGGTCAACTACTATTACATATTAAAATGGGTATACTGTGTACGTATGTGTGTTGAAGATCTTTTAGTATTTGCAAAGTCGCCACCGCAGACCGTCTGTTTGGGCATTCGATCGAGTAGGCCACCGTTTTTCAGCAGTGTTTTGTTTTGCCGCACTCAGCCTCTTCTGAAATAAAAGTTTTCTCCTTGCTGTGACAAATAGCCACATACCGAGAATCTAATACAGAATCCCATCCATATCATCCATTGTTCTTTCCTGTTTGTCATGTTGATGACGTTACGGGAATCGCGTGCAGCGTCATGAGAACCAGCTTTCTGCAATGGAAACAGAACGGCAAGTGAGTAGAGTCAAATCGAGCCCAGTCGAGCTAAGCTGAGTCGAGTTGATACCATGCTGTGAAAATGCGGCAAAAGAAATGCAGCTGCTTTGCAGTTGATGGGCTATTAGGCTCAGGATCTGGTTGTCCTTCGTTCTGTGGTAACCTCCCCAGAAAAACCTCTGGTCAGCGATTGGCTTATTCAAATCTAACAACTAGGATAAACATACCTATTAAGCTCACGTACCCATTAAACACACTACCATCTTTGAGCTCAAATTACTTAAAGAAAAAACAAGTCATTGTCCTGCTTGATGTCTGAACTAATAAATGTGTTTGCTGCTAAATACTTCCTGTAATTTTAAGCGAATCATGTAATTGTATACTCCGATATGACCATGCATGTCTTCACACTTCCTGGTGGCCATTTTGAAAGCTGTCTGCAAACTTTGGCAAGCAGAGGACTCTCCTCAACTCACATTTTTTAAAGATTTAAACCTTTATTTTGGGCAAGTATCACCAGTCATTGCAAAATTAAGAGATTAATGTTTATAACCATGCATAGTATAACTTGGAACTTGGATGTGGGAAATAGTTACAGTTAAATCAAAAGACTTAGAGACATAGCACAGTATGTAGATAGCATACTAGCCATATAAGATTGTGTGCTACACCAATATATTGTATCATAAGTAATAGTGGCTTGTATTTTAAAGTCCATTATATCATAAATTTCCAGTTTGTTGAAGGTCAACAGTTATAGAATTTTTTTAAGAATTCATATAATTGTAGAGTGATCTTAAAGGGTACAGTATAATAAAAATCAGAGCACGTTAGTGTGACATCAACAAAGAAAAACATAATTTAATAGACATTATCAATATTACTTGTTCATATTAAAGTAATATATGAACTTGTATAACCTAGATCATTTAGTATGTGGCAAAATATTGTACTTAAAATATCATATAATATGTTTTTAATCCAAAATTGTTGTTGTTCCCATTAAGCTCACTGTGCTCCCTTTAAGCTCATTTACATTGAACATCTATGTAGATATTTCATGAACAGACTTTAAACATTCACTGGTAGTTGTCATTTTAAGTTAATCTTTAAAAAATGATTAATAATTTTCACTGCCTTAAGATGACAAAATCAGGGCGGAAAAACAGTTCATGCCCAAAGATGAAAGAGGCATGTCGTCTACATCAAGAGGGTGCCATAAAAAACTTATCTTATCTTAGGTTCGGAGTACACAGAAAAGCTCTGACCCAGAGAGTAAAAGAGCACATCAGTGTTGAGGCACATCAAGGGCAAGGTGTTTACCTGAGTGCAGAGACATAAAGGGAGATCACAGCTTGTCTTCAGGTAGGCTAAGTTAAAGTAAGACAAACCATTGAATAGATAGGGCTTAATGATAATAGTCAGTTTGTACAGTAGATACTGACACCATTATATAGCCTAGGCCTGTATATATTTGTGTGTATTTATTTATTTAATTTCTCCTCTGTGTAGTTCCTTTCCCAGTGGGGCTGGAGATTCACCAGATCTGATCTTTTAGATCTGGTGCAAGAGTATGTGCTGGTGAATGATCTGGCCACACCTTTTACACTTGGAAGGCCTGGTCGCAAGTGGTTCCAGAGATTTATGAGAGACCATCCCGAGTTGACAGTCAGAAAATCTGAGCAGTTTTCTGAGTCAAAGGCCATGACAAGGAACGAGACTGCCATTCTTTACCACTGGTTCAATGAAGTTCTTTGGAAAACATTGTATGATACACAACTGCATGACAAACCACAAAATGTATACAATGTGGATGAAACAGGCTTCATGACAGATCCTGACTCAGAGAAGGTCCTTGCCCCAAAAGGTTTAAAAAATGTCTATCAAAATACAGGAGGGAGTGGTAAAGAGCTGATCACTGTGTGTATTGCAGGCAGTGCAGCAGGTCAAAGTTACCACCCTTTACAGTCTACAAGGCAAAACACCTCTACAGCTCTTGGTGAGTTGGTGGTATAGAATCAGCCAGGTATGCTGTATCCCAACATGGGTGAATTGAGAGAGCCCTGTTTGAGGATTACTCCAAAAACCTCTTCTTGCCAGAGTCTGCAAAGTATTCAGACCCAAACTATCCAAGGATCCTCATTTTGGATGGCCATTCATCACACGTCTCCCTAAAGTTGGCTCAAATGGCAGAAGAAAACTATGTCAAGCTCCTGCGACTTCCATCTAATCTCACCCACATACTTCAGCCTTTAGACAAGGCAGTATTTGGAGAGTTTAAGAGGCAGTGGAGAAAGAAGCTGCGGTGTCATGCACGGGCGTCCAGGAACAAGGATTAAGGAAAAGACAAGATAGCAAGGGGATTCTCTGTAGTCATGACCCCCGCATGGTGTTGTGTGATTAGCACATTTACCATGTGTAGCTTTTACTGAGTAGTCTGTAGTAAGAATGCTCTTGTACTTACTGCTGGGTCTGTACTTCAAGTTTTTATATTGCTTTATGCTTGTATTAATCTCTGTACTTTGATTGCAATCCAACTGATGCATACTGAACCTGCCCAGTGACTAAATTATGTTCTGGGTCTGAAATTGTTAGCTCTACTGAGTGTTTCATGGTGGTGTTATTGCAATCCCTGGCCAGGATTGATTGTTAAGCTGGAGCTCAGCAGCTACACTGTATTGCACAGCATAACTGCTACACAGCCTCTGAGTTGAGTATACCAGTCATACTGTATGTAAAACAGTCACTAAGCTAGATTAGTCCAACATGCTGTTATTTCTAACAGCCTCTGAGTTGATTATATCAGTCATACCGCCCATAAAACAATCACTGAGCTAGATTAGTCAAACAGTAGTTTGATATACTGTGTCTCTAGCATAATCAAATATGGTGATTATGGGTACCAGCCTCTGAATTGAACTTGATCAGACATACTGTATCACTCGCTGAGCCAGAACAGGTAAGCATGCTGATATATAGACTCTGTGTAAACTATTTGGATATACTGAAACTACCAGTCCCTGAACTGGCCTGATCCAACAGCCTGATACGCAACCCATGAACCTGATCAGGCAGCAATAGTGAACCTAGCAGTCCCTGAGTTATGGTACGTTCACACTGCGAGCGGCGAGAACGTCGTGTTCGCTCAGGCCTCGCTACCGGCGCCGCTAGCAAACGCACTGAACGCTCTCTGGCGTAGCCGGAATGGACGAGGACAAAGTCGTTCAAAAGGCTTGGTCTTGGAAGCTTTATAAAGGGCAAACAAACGTGTAGCTTATATTTGTGCCGACTGCCGATAGGGTATAATCTGTCAAATCGATATATTTGTGAGCCAGTTAATTGCATTCATGCTTAAAATCAAGTGTTATGGAGGGAAATGTTCCCTATTAATTGTGTTGCGCTTATTTTCAAGTTTATCTTCTTATAATCGGCAGGTAGTTGCTTAAATGCAGCACTGATTTACCTGCAGCGAAAACGTCACCGACAGTTCCCATTGTTTTGCATACTATGGCGCCAAAATTAGTATGCGATTAACTTCCTTTTTTCGCAAAATATATTATGCACTTCACAAATCCCCCTGGACCACCAATAGTTTCAGACACCTTGGTCCATGCCTCATTTTTTTAATGTCACTGTACGCAAACAGAGACACGTCATAAATAACTGGTAAGCCCTCTACGGCTATGATCAGTTTCTCCTCCATTATGCTTGGGAACTATGTGGTCAGAACAAAAGTTTACACGCTTGTGTTCTGTAGAACTCACTTTAGCGGAGCATTTCTACATTCCGATTGGTTGCCGCCGAGCCGCGTCATAGCTCATTACTATAAAGTTGACCGAGCTTCAACTTCATTTTGACTCTCTCACCGCCCAAATCGCGCCGCGCACGCCCATAGAGAATGAATGACTTCCGGTCGCTTTGATGCTCTCGCCGCTCGCAGTGTGAACGTACCATTGGGTAGACCAAACACGCTGGGCACGCATCAGTTTGTCATTCCCGTTTCGAAGATGTGCAAACATTTCCTTCTATACTTTATAGCTTGATTTTTGCTCTGATACACATTGTCAACTGTGGCACCACATATAGGTAAGGGTGTGCCTTTGACAATGATGTCCAATTAAATGATTTTACCACAGATTGACCCCAAACTAGATGTAGGAACATCTTAAAGATAATCAATAGAGGTGGAGTGCACCTGACCTTCATTTCAAGTGTTCTAGAATAAGGTCTGATTGCTTTTTTCAATGTGATATTTCAGTTTTAAATTTGCAAAAATTTCTAAAATCCTGTTTTCACTTTGTCATTAGGTTTTACTGAGTGTAGATGGATGAGGGAAAATTTATTTTAAATTATATTTTAAATTTCACTAATTATACAACACTACCAGTTTATTGCATACTTACATCAGTAATTAGTAAATAAGGAGCTTGGCTTACAGCCAGAAGGTCAGTCTAGAGAGAAACCACCATAGTTCATAGTTCACAGTTAATCAATCAAAGCACTATAGGCAAATTTTTACATGTAATTCATAGATAAAAGAATCGAAGCTTTGATTTTGCTTTTTAGTCAATGGTCCCTCATATCAGTATGGGGGCTCAGAAGGAGGGTCTGCCTGCGTGTCGATTCTGAGTTTGCTGCATCTCCCTGTTGGTATGCTCCTGGTACTTGGCTTTCCTGTCATAGTCCAGCATTGTTCTGACCAGGGCACCAGTGGGTCCAGAGCACTGTTGCTGCAAAAAGAGCATGTGAATATAGCCATTTGAGGACCGCTCTGCACTCACGCCTACACTGGCATACTAACTGGATGCATCGTTACAAAACAGGTGGATAATGTCGTATCCTTATCCATCCGTGGAGAAGACGACCCCACTCAGAATTACCGCTAGAGCGTCAAGCGCTTCTGAGAACACTTACGCTCCCGCCTATTCCAGGACCCTGTCAACAATGGAAAATTCTATAGCACTTATCTTTCCTGTGCATACTGACAGCAGACTTTGCGGTGATGCCAGACTGCCACGTTCAGGACTTGACACAACAATGCCCACCACTTCATTTTGCAAATGGTGATGGCTGTCCGCTTCCTCTGCAGAAAAGTGGTTAAAAATCATCCCAAAAGGCTTTTTCTTTAGTGCTGTACTTTTATCTTAATGGATTATCAGAACTTCCAGCAGTGAACACTGAGGGGTCCATTTAAGAAATAACTGCTCATTAAATTTAGCTGCAACAATGTGCTTCCTCTGTACCGCCGTACCACTAATCCTACTAATCAAACATGGCATCAGCGTGACAGATATTAAACCAAGTGTGATGTTTATTATTCTGAAATGCAGGACGCAGACACAAACTGATTCAACGACATGTCACATCTACTGTGGATGAGCTACCAAAGTGCTTTTCTGTGCCAACATGCATACAGAAAAGTCACTTGGCCATAATCTGACAAGACACACTTCAGGTTTCTGAGAGTTACACATTGTAGTGAGGAACTTTTCTCGATTTCCAAAAAATGCCATCTTCTTCTGACAACTTAAATGTTTACCAGTTGGAGCTCATGATAACTGTGAACCAAACAGAATATAGCTGTGGAGGCTTTCAGAAATGCTGGCTGGGTACTTACAGGCCAAGGACATGTAGCACTCACCCAATTTGGATCCCCTATGTCTGACTCATCTTGCATACTGATGCTCAGTGGGACTGTAGTCACAAGTGTTGAAGAACTGGGAAATGAAAAGTGTTCAAAGCACAAGCTTTGCTCTTTTCCAGCTTAACCCACCTCCAACAGTACCATCTATTCATCTTCTAAACACTTATTGGGGTCAGGATCTCCTGCAGTCTACCACAGGGCACACAATGTAATGGATGCTAATCCATCAGAGGTCACACACAGACACACTCTACATGTCTTTAGACTTTGGGAGCAAACCCATGAAGCATGGGGAGAACTTGCAAACTCCACACAGGCAGGCCTGATTTGAACCCCCCAACAGCAGAGCTGCAAAGGCACAGTGCTACCATTTGAGCCACTGTGACCCCCATGTGTTTTTTCATAAAGCAGACCCCACACGGCAATTTCAGTAAAACTGACACCCCTCTGTTTCACCTCTGCTGCCATCTCTCTGCTCACCTTGGACCATCAGAAAATAGGTTAGGAGGAACGTGCCAACGATACATTTCATCAGGCAAACATGAGCAGACTGCCCAATTGCCAGACTATGAATTATTTATATATTCCAGCCTAACATGCATTCATCTTTTGACTGGTTTTCAGTGCAGTGATGCTGATATGAGGATTATGTTCTGTTAAGACAAATCACTGAGGGACATACTGGACCAGTGGCCCTTCCTTCTCTCCGCAGTACATCTGTTTCTGTCACATTGACCTGTGAGCAACATGTGATGTTTACATACGGCATCCTCACAGAGTGATAATATGTCTGAATTCATGAATAAGGATCTCGTTTAAATCTCAGGACATCCCAGAGATGTGGCATCTGTAATGGATATACTTAACCTGAATTCCTCTGTTAAATAAGAAGATTAAATTCACAAGGCAGGGGAAGACCCTGGACTGCATGCCAATTCATTGCACGGCAGACACTGACACACTAATTGCAATCACAGCTGGGACTGGGTTCAAACCCCTAATGCTGGGGTTTGAAATTACTTATATGTGCCATGCATTTTCTCATTTAAAGGAATAACCTACATAATAAATTGCTTTGATTTTATTATATCTGTATAATAAATTGATATTGCTTTTTTTATTTTATTCAATTTCCATCATTTTTTAGTGCTCTGGGGGCAGCATTGTTGTTGTTGCTAGGTGCTGTCGAGTTGGTTTCGACTCATAGTGACCCTGTGTACAACAGAACAAAACGTTGTCCAATCCTGAGCCATCCTCGCCATTTCTTCCATGTTTGAACCCATTATTCCAGCCACTGAGTCAATCCACCTTGTGCAGGGCCTTCCTCTCTTCCGCTTTCCCTCTGCTTTACCAAACATGATGTCCTTTTCCAGAGATTGCTCCCTCCTGACAACGTGTCCAAAGAATGTGAGCCGCAGTTTCGCCATCCTCGCCTCTAACAAGCATTCAGGTTGAACTTCCTCCAACACAGATCTGTTTGTTCTTTTGGCGGTCCATGGTATATTCAACATTTTTCGCCAGCACCATAACTCGAAAGCGTCAACTCTTCGTCAATCTTCCTTATTCATCGTCCAGCTTTCGCACCCATAAGAGGTGATTGAAAATACCATTGTTTGGATCAGACGCACTTTAGTCCTCAAAGACACATCCTTGCTTTTTAACACTTTGGAGAGGTCATTCACAGCAGATTTTCCCAGTGTAATACGTCGTCTGATTTCCTGAGTGCTGCTTCCATGGACATTGATTGTGGATCCAAGCAGAATGAAATCGTTCACAACTTCAATCTGTTCTCCATCTATCGTGATATTGCATGCTGATCTAGTTGTGAGGATTTTTGTCTCCTTTATGTTCAGATGTAATCCATATTGCAGACTGTGGTCTTTGATCTTCCTCAGTAGATGTTTTAAGTCCTCTTCGTTTTCAGCAAGCAAGGTTGTATCATCTGCATATCTCAGGTTGTTGATTGGTCTTCCTCCAATCCTGACACCATGTTCTTCTTCGTATAGTCTGGCTTCTTGGATGATTTGCTCGGAATACAAATTGAATAGGTATGGCGAAAGAATACAACCTTGATGCACACCCTTCCCAACTCTAAACCATTCAGTATTCCCTTGTTCTGTCCGTACAACTGCCTCTTGGTTCACGTATAGGTTCCGCATGAGAATGATTAGATGTTCTGGGATTCCCATTCTTCGCAAAGTTATCCATAATTTGTTGTGATCCACACAGTCGAATGCCTTTGCATAGTCGATGAAGCACAGGTAGACGTCCTTCTGGTATTCTCTGCTTTCAGCCAAGATCCATCTCACATCAGCAATGATATATCTCGTTCCACGTCCTTTTCTGAATCCCGCTTGCACCTCTGGTAGCTCTCTGTCGATGTACTGCTCCAGCCGCCTTCGAATTATCTTCAGCAGAATTTTGCTTGTGTGCGATATCAGTGCTATAGTTTGGTAATTCCCACATTCTGTTGGATGACCTTTCTTTGGAATGGGAACAAATATCGATCTTTTCCAGTCGGTAGGCTAGGTAACTGTTTTCAAGATTTCTTGGCATAGATGAGTGAGCACTTCCACAGCTGCATCCATTTGTTGAAACATTTCAGTTGATATTCCATCAATTCCTGGAGCCTTGTTTTTCCACCAATGCCTTCAACCCAACTTCACCTTCCTCCTTCAGTACCATCGGCTCTTGATCATATGCTACCTCCTGGAATGGTTGAGCATCATCCAGTTTTTCCTAGTACAGTGACTCTGTGTACTCCCTCCATCTTCTTTTGATTCCTTCTGTGTCATTTAATGTTTCGCCTGTAGAATCCCTGAATGTTGCAACTTGAGGCTTGAATTTCTTCTTCGTTTCTTTCAGCTTGAGAAATGCCGACCGTGTTCTTCCTTTCTGGTTTTTCCAGATCTTTGCACATTTCATTGTAATACCTGCTTTAGCTTCTCTAGCTGTTCTTTGAAATTTTCTGTTCAGCTCCGCCACTTCCTCACTTCTTCCTTTTGCTTTGGCTTTTCTACATTCAAGAGCAATTTTCAGGGTCCCCTCCAACATCCACTTTGGTCTTCTCTTCATTTCCTGTCTTCTTAGTGACCTTTTGCTTTCTTCATGTATGATATCCTTGATGTCGTTCCACAGTTCGTCTGGCATTTGATTGTTTGTGCTCAGTGCATCAAATCTATTTTTTCAATTCAATTTTATTTATATAGCGCTTTTAACATGAAGCACGGTCACAAAGCGCTTTACATAGTCCTGGGCCCAC
>JAACJT020000047.1:78074-156179 GCA_009936485.2 Gymnarchus niloticus
CAGCCTTCCTCATGGTCCAGCTCTCACAGCCATACATTACTACTGGGAAAACCATAGCTTTAACAATACGGACCTTGCTTGTCAGGGTGATGTCTCTGCTTTTTAATATGTTGTCTGTAATACCTGCCTTATGTGTTTCTGGTGACTGTGTCGATGAGATGTGTCTTCTTTAAACAGTAACCATTTTGTGATATTTATACTGAAAGAGGATGTCTCGCTAACCTTTTTCCAGAGTTTAATACTCAGGTTCTCACGATTCCTGGGTACTCTGAAAAGGGTAACATGGTTGTGGGAATTAACAGGTACGGATTGTTTGAATGAGAGATCAAATGTCCCACCACCAAAAAAATTCTCCCATGCGATTGGTCTCACTAATCCCACAATTCTTTGCTTGGAGAAGCCTTCAACATTCAGGTCAGCTGGCAATATGGGGGGTATATTATAGATCCATTTTCCAATGAGCTGCTTTGGAAAAGCCCTGCTATTGATTGTTTCTAGAGAAAGGAAAAAAGACAAGTCAGAGTGAGTCACTAACTCCCAGCTGTGGCCATAGCAGCTTCCACAATGGAAGGATCAAAGATGTCCTACTGTGGGAAAACCCTCCCCTGCTGTTTTAGTCAACCAGCTAACCCCGCATGCCAAGATTTCAGCTTTGCTTTCACATACTGTGACTTTACCCCAAGCGCCCATTCGAAGACAGAGAAACAACAAAGTGTACCACAGCCAGATTTACATGTTAAACCATCGCAAACACCCCCCCCAAACACACCCTACAGGGACAGGCTGCTTGTGCTGTTCAGCTCTTCCTGGATTGATTTTTCAAAAAGCGCGGCTAGCATGAAGTTTTTGGAAAGCGTGCTGGGAATAAAAATACCAGTATTTATAAATGCAAGCTGCACAGACTCATGACCACCTTAAGCACTTTGGTGAATTGTCACCTGGAGCTTTAATTTGCACAATGACTTCACGGACTCACTATAAAAGCAAAGCTTTGCAATTAAATAATGGGACTTAAATTATTCCGTTTCCAGCCCGCATGCCATTTAAATGTCTCGAAGGCAGAATATTTATTTGAATCTGTTTTTTGAAGTTCGTGAGATTTTCCCACCTATTGTTTCAATTTATTTAAGAGTTTAATAATAAAAACAACATAAAATGCAGTTACGGCCATTTTAAATAAACTCAAAAGAGTAAACGGCTTCTAAAAGAAATTCTACAGGCCTTTAAAAGAAAATTAAAACAGCAGAATTAACTCAATCTACAACTAATGTTCACAACAAAGCTTCCCAAGAACATATTGTTTCGTACCATAACCGTACCGCACCGCACCTCACCTCCCCTCACCTCACCTCACAGCAGACAAGGTTTAACCCTAACAAAGGGACAAGTCCAATAAAAGCCAGCTGTGTTTCATTAATGTAGGCACAGGACTGGCAATCATTCACCATGGTAATGCAAACCTAACCCTGTGCAGTTGTTCTTCCTCTTGCTGATGCACAGAATACAGCCTCTTTTTACATAATTTTTTCTAATTATATTGAATGCATTTCCAGTGAATGAGTTTTTTGAATGAAACGTGCTGTTAAACTGAAATTTTCAGTTTTTTGAAAACAACAACATGTTGACCAATGTGAATGATCTAGCCAGGCTACATATTTAGTGAATCTTTATTGTCTAGTTATTTTCCACCCAAAGAGTGGCTTTAATAAATCACATAATTGTGAATAAAAAAATTAATTTTCCTGTAAGGCCTGGCCAAATGAATCCTTAAGTTTATTTTGAAATCCTTCTGAGACTTTAAAACTGGCTCCCATAAATGCTGGCCTTAAGCAGTCCTCAAGCAACTCTAGAGAAGTTAAATTTAGTCGAAAATCCACACATGAAAACTACAAAGTTGGTACAGATCCCTCCACCTACATCAAAAACATATGCAGATATGATTAAAAAGAAAGGTGCTTCTATCAAATGTTTAGTTTTTGGGTCTGAATGCTAATTTAATGCTAATGCTTGATATTTATCTCTCACAACAGACGCCAGCTCAAATTCATTTTTGTCTTATCACCACTGAGAGTGTGTCTTAGGTTTTGGATAACATGTGAGGTTTTAAAATGTAGGCATTGTTCTTTTTTCAAGGAATTGCATCCATTCTACAGTCTTAAATGTTCTTACCACTTGGTAGGTAGACTGTCATCTTTTCTGCATTGTGTTTAATACCATCATCCATCCATCTTCTAAACGCTTATGCTAGTCAAGATCACGGTGTTAATACCAACAGGAATATAAAAATGCTTCATTTTTCTAACCTGTAAATTCAGGCTAATTGGTATTTAGCAAATCGACATGTCACAGAGACATTAATCCCACATATCTTAACATTTAATAAGCACCCTTTTTGAAAAATGTGAAAAAAATGATGTACTAAAGAAAATAACGTAAAAATGATAATTAATCATTTGAATAATTATACTGTACCTGCTTATTGGTCACTTCTATCATGAATGTTGATGGATGTTGTTATAGCTTTTTTCCAAAATATTTGCATACAATGCATGCTCATACCAAACATTGTGTCTTTGAATCCATTTATTTTCCAAACTGCTTAATCCAATTCATGGTGGTGCTCGGCCTGGAGCCTATTTCAGGCAGCCTTGGGGCACAAACCCATCACACATGTACTCGCACACTATGGACAATTTAGCCATGCAGGCTAGCCTACAATGTACGTCTTTGGACTGCAGGAAGAAACTAGAGAACCTGGAGGAATCCCATGAAGCACGCGGAAAACATGCAGACTCCACCCACACAGAGCTGTGAGAGAGATCTGAACACACAATCCTGCAGGTGTGAAATGACAGCATTAGCCACTGAGCCACCATACCCCCCATTTTTGAATACATACTCAGAAAGAACAATAACATTCATAAAAATATATAGAGGAAGTCACACAATTAAACAAAGTCCTTTTCATTTACTCTGCACTGGATTTCCTCTAAGTCTGAGACATGCCTTGCTGTTTTTGAAGGTTCTTTGTAAACATCTCTTAGAGATGCCTCTAAGTAATCCTCATATAATTGCACAGGTTACATTGTGGGCACAACTTTTTTATTTCCAGTCGAGGATTTCTTAGATATGGGAGTTCAAATTGGAAGTTTCGGTAGCCCTGAAAAATGCTGCAGTCGCACAAAAATAAAATGAAAGTTAGGGGGTTGGGAAGAAACATTTAATCATTTTCCTGTGTTTTCCTGTCTTTTTTTTCACTTTGCCATACCAAGCAACCTGGCCTGGTTTGCATTACGTCTCAGTGTATGCAATGTGATGATGGGACACGTGAGGCTTCATGAGGCTTCAAACCCCATGGTGGGTGGGAGTATCCTGAACAACCAATCAATGCTGGTACTAAATGAGACTTCAAACCCCATGGTGGGTGGGAGTATTCTGAATAACCAATCGATGTTCATGTTAAATGAGGCTTCAAACCCCATTGTGGATGGGAGTATCCTGAACAACCAATCACAAGCATTGAATCCCACAGCAGAAAGGAAAAGACTGATGAAGATAATGAAGGGCCAAGACAAGAGAGAGAAACCAAAAATGGCAAACTCAAAAAAGTGCCTGAAGCCAGCTCACAAAGACCCATCTGAGTCTATATCCGCTCATTAAATAAAGGACACCAATAAAGATAAAATAAGAAAAGAAAGTAACATACCTCAACATGTGAGAAACACAACTAGAAATGTGAAAGCAGAATCAGGAATAGACATTTCTATATCACGGCCTGCTTTCCATAATGAGTCTGGTTCTCTGAAACTGACCTGGGTATCTACCAATCAGGCACTGATTGAAATTGTTCTTAGCTTTACTACTCTGCAGCCAGACTGAAGAACCTGGATCACAGTCATCATGGTCCTTTTCTCTGCATTTGAATGGATTTGAGTTTGATTAACATACAGGTAAGCACATGTGTCAGGGGAGTAAATTGGTCACAATAGAGTTTTAAGACCCTATACAGCAGGCTTGTGACCCATGTGACTGTTCATATCAGAAGGGAGGCTGTTCCACCCTCTCCCTCAAGAAGCAATCTGGTCTTGCTCCCCATCTTATAAAAAACCCCAATTCTACAACCACATTTGGCTCATTTCACATCTGATTTGATGGCTTCGTAATAACCAGATTCGATCCAAACTCCTCCTGTCCTTAGCAGCACATCTTGTGTTCATAGCTTCCTGCAACCTTCAGCTCACCTGCCTGGTGATGGCAAAGTTTACCTGTCATAACATAAATCAAAACAAGGGCACCCTCTCCCGCTGATTACCTTCGCCCAGAAAGGCTTCAGGTCAGCTAAGGAGAGAACGGTTTTGTTGTTTGGAGGTCTCTTTCAGCCATTTGTCACTACGGGGGCTCATTATTCATTTGCGGAAGACTACACTCTTTTCCCTGTCCGCTAATCACCCAGAATGGACGCCATAACAAGAGCATTGCCAGAGAAACAGCAGGGAAGCCTTTATCTCCAGAGACTCTGAGAGCAGTGAATGAGTACTCTTTGATGACCCCTCTGGGTCCACATTGTCAGGTTTGATTGTCCCTGCTGGTGCAGTGACCCAAGCTGAGACGTAGACAACATCTATAGTGGGTATAGTTTTTCCTCTATTGTTACTTTGCAATATATTTTTACATGTTTGAATAATACTGAGGACATAAACACGGTTAAATACCATATACTGTATAATTATGCAGTGACTAGTAAAAGTGTTAAATCACAACTTGTTAAATCTTATATTTTATACTCCTTATAGTAGCCAGTCTTTGCGTCGTGACATCCTAGCACTCAATTGGCCTTCTTTCTCCCAGCTTCATGAGGTCTCCACCAGGGATGCTTTTCCTGCAGTCTTGAAGGAGTTCCCACACATGCTGAGCACTTGTTGAATAATTCTCCTTCACTCTCCATTCCAACTCGCTCCAAGCCATCTCTGTCTGGTTTATGTGGGTTGACTGTGGAGGCCAGGCTATCTACTGGGGCACTCTGTCACTCTCCTCTGACACATAGCTCTTACATAGCCTGGAGGTATGTTGCATGTCATTGTCCTGTTAAAACTCAAATTGCATTATGCGTGTCCAGACTTTTGAATGGTACTGTAGATAGTTTCATGTATTATAATCCCCAGCCCATACTGGAGCAGTATTAAATATTTGTCTAAGCAGTCCATCATATATTGAGGTAGAAAAATCAAGGAACGCTCAAACGCCCTCTGTGTGTAGATTTTGCATGTTCTCCCAGTGTTCACCTGCATGTCCTCCAGACACTCCTGTTTCCATGCAGTCACTATACGCGTCTTCCGACTGTGCACAGCATGTGAGCATGTGTACGTGTGCGTGTCCTGACCCGGTCTAATGCCCCAGTCTAACGCCCCAGTCTAATGCCCCGGGTCTCCAGGGATAGGGAACTGAATCACTGTAGCTCTCTACTGGAGCAGTGATCATGAAAGATGTATACACCTGTTTATGCTCTTTGTCATTTTTACATAAGAACATATAAAGAAAAGCTTCTTAGGGATAATGCTATTCAGAAAAATTTCAAAGGCGTCCCTGCACTGATACAATGAAGGAATTAAGAGAAAAACACGTCTTTCCTTCGTTTTGAACATGCTCTTTTGTCCTTTTTTGTTGTTGGCCTTTAGGGAAAGTACTGCATTTAATAAACCCATTTAAGACAATGTCATTGAAACCTATCCAAACTGCTTTAATGACACTCATTTCAGAGAAGACCCTAAGGGGAATCGAATTAGCATCAGGCAAGTAGAAGGAGCTTGATGAAACCATGGTATCGTTTACCAGGAAGCGACTCTGGCCAAGCAAGGATATGTCGTTTCTTTGGTATGCATTTTAGTACTCATATTTAATTTTATTTACTTATTCATCATTTTGTTTGCTGTTATTATTAGTCATTGTTCATGACTATGATTGGCCAAACGAGCTGTCAATCAAATGAGTAGCTGTAGCAAGACCAATGGGTGAGGCCCTGCTGGCATTTAGCCACAGCTTAACGTTGTGCTGTGTATAAAAATGCAAGTAGTGAAATTAAATTTTCATTATACATTCCAAATAAACATCATGGTTTGACATGTTTATTTAAGCCATTTATTTAATCAATTACTCATTAGCAGTGTCATTTGAGACAATGTTACAATCTTGGCCCCCAAAACATAAGTGAATAAAATTTAAAGCTGTTTTCATGCTCAGTGTTCACCAAGTAGTAAAATAATAAACAATATTAGTGCTAAATACTTGAAGCAGTTTGGCGGTTTAGTCTTTCCAGCATCTAAATGTTCTTATTTAAAAGCAGATCTTATTTTAGAGCAGAGCAGCCGGCCCCTTCCTTTGGCCTGAGGCAGCATTTACTTGCTAAAGCATTATTTAGTATTGGGCACCTGCTGGCCTTTAATCCCTCTAAGGGTAACAGGAGCCAGCTGGAAAACTCTGGGAGAAGCTGCCAATTATGGGTGGAATAGGGCTGTGTGCCCAGTGCCTTTAGTCCATTCTGAAACAACTTTCAAAACAGTGAATAAAAAAAGAACTGGCACTGATTTTGAGAACACAACTAACCTCTGGAAAAATTAAGGTCTGACAAATGGATAAAGCATAACACAAAAAATAAAGTTCATTGCAAGATCTCCACCTGTCATGCATTTAATATAACTGGTACCAATGTATCTATAGCCCTGGGCCATAATGGGAGAGCCTAGGCACGGGGTAAGTGGCAGGGGACACCCTCACAGAGTACCAGTCAATCACAGAGCACACACACTACGAGCAATTTGCTCCCTGATGGATGAGTGTTATGGCCACAGTCTATAAAAGTCTTTTCAACATGGCCTTATTCACTGTTAAACCAGTAATCCTATCAAGATTAAATCTTCAAACGGCTGCCTCAATTATTCATAAAGGACTAAAGATCATGAGACATGATCAACGTCAGGGATCCTACCAGCCAAACACGAAAAATTTTACAATTTTTCACAGTATTGAACTGATTCTTTGGTTTTCTTTAAGACACTGATCTTCAACCTGTACCGATGTTTCCTCTCAACCACCTCTCAACATTTGACTGTGGCTCCTTGGGGGAGACTCTGATAGGCTGCGAGAACATCTGCCTAAGTGTCCCAGTATGACAGGCAATGTGAAGTTTGCTACATATGAGGTCAACCACTGTGGCAATAAAATCACATTACACCCTTGTTATATGCACAAGAGGCACTACAACCCAAAGTAGACAGGTTAAGTGCAGGGCTATCAATCCCACAATGCACTGCAGAGGCTACATTACACTCTTGGTTTTTGTTTGCATGTGCTCAGCAAACCTCTAGAGGAAGTTAGCTTAGTGTGTGATATATTTTTCCAATATAAATTTTAATGCTTTTTAGTTTTGGGTTCATGACCTTCCTCAATATGCCACCTGCTGCAGCAGATCCTTATCGATCGGCGTCTCATCATCTTTTGCTGGTGCAGGTCATGATGGCAGCATTCCAAGCAGGTCAGACCAGACCAGAATCCCCGGAGGCTATGGACTCTGGCTTGTTCTGGTGACTCCCCAGACATTCACAGGCCACCTAGGTGATCCCCACTACAGTCCCTCCCGTGTGTTCGGTGTCTGCCTCAGAGCCCAAGCGTACAGTGGGGTCTGCCAAGAACGGGTCCCTCAGGAATCAAGCCAGTGACATCATTATAATATGCCCAGACTTCCTCAGCAGGCTTCTCTCAATCCAAAGAAACAGTGGCCCTATTTCAAAGTCCCTCTGGACCCCTCACCTTATCATAGAGATTGAGCCTGGAATGCCTGCAGAGATAATTAATTTCAGATGCTTGGATTTGTGACCTTGTTATTTACGCCATTACCCACAGCTCATTACCATAGGTAAGTATAGTGACATAGATCGACCGGAAAACCCCAAGCTTCATTTGATGCTTCCCCATTACCAACATGACCCTCCAAACTGTAGGCACCAAAATTATCCTCAAACCCCCCACCGCTCAAGCATGAGCTTTACCCTCTGTGACTGCCGTTACTGCAGCATTTCCAGCTTGTCAGTACCTTTCAGCTCTGTCGGGACACCCATGAGCATGCCCTGCTCAGCAGGTCTTCTTCTTCAGATTCCCTAACCTCAGCTGTCCAGCAGTGGGTCCTACGGTGACTGCCACGACAGGCAGTAATTGCCTTCCGGCCACAGCTGCGTGCAGCTGCTGCAATATTTGAGGCTTTGAACATAATGCAGTCAATATCTCCGGCCTCAGTCGGCACAGGGGAGAAGTTTTTCCAGAGATGTGAATTGAATTCACCTCACATGGAAGCTTCAGCCAGACATTCCCAGCAAACCCTGACTGTTTGTCTGGGTCACCCTGGACCATCTGGCCTCCACCCCATGCATGGAATCCAATTCACTGGAATGTGCGGATTAGTTCATAACTCTCTTCACATGAGTGTCCAAAACACGCAACCTCAGGTCAGATTGACACAAGCACAGTCAATCGTTGATCTTTGGGCTGAAGTGGTCTGGTGCCATGTACACTTACAGAAATCCTTGTGCTCAAATACGGTGTTTGCTACAGAAAGTCCATGCTTGCACAAGTCGTCCAAAAAAAATTAATTTGGTTTTCCTGCCTTCCCAACAGCCTTTAAAATTTAGCAAGAAAATGGTTTAGCTTTTTTCAGGATCTTTTTACTAGGTGTGCATTCACCACATCTGAAATGTAACAAAACAACCATAACATTCCAAGAACCCATTTTTTCAGGTATTTGCAGGCTTGTAGTTTTGCCAAGAAACACTTTCCTTTTCCTATATGGCCACCAAAAATCGTTATAGATGAAATCCTGGAGATGGACCCTTATGTAAAAGGTAGGGTCTCAGTGGTTTATAGTTTATTACAGGGTGTCAAACCACCTTCATAGGACAACACCAAACTAGCATGGGAACAGGATTTAAAGGTATGTTCCCTTGAAGGGATCTAACAATTCATCATAACAGATATACATAACTCCTCCATTTGCATTAGACTTAATCTTATTGCATTTAATGTTATGCACCACTTGCATTACACAAAAGACAGACTGGCTAGAATTTACCCTGGCATAAGTGCCAAGTGCCCCAGATACCCCTGTAGCCCAGCTACAACAGGTCACATGTTCTGGTCATGTCCATCCCTAAGAGACTTCTGGGTGCAGGTTTTCAAAACATTTTCCCATATGTGTGATGATGCAATTGAACCTGATCCCGTTGTTGCCGTTTTTGGTGTACTTCCCCCCCCTTCCGGAGGGAGCACCGTGCTACCCCTCAGACTAGTGCTGTAGCATTCACCTCTCTTCCAGCCCGAAGGATCATTTTACTGCAATGGAAGTCGTCAAGACCCCTTGCCTTTAAACATTGGTGCCACACAAAAGTCTGTATCCAAAAGAATGTCTGTATCCAAAAGATGGTCTGTATCCAGAAATCTGTCAGTGTCCAAAAGTCTGTCTGTACCCAAAAGACTGTCAGTGTCCAAGAGACAGGCTGTGTCCAAAATTTGTACAAATTCCCTTTTTTTTTTCTTCTTCTTCTCCTTTTACTTCTGGTAGGCCTTGGCTTGGGATTGTAGGGGTGTTGTTCTGTGTGCCTATATTTGTTTTTGTAATGTTTAAACATGTATACTGTAAAATCAATAAATAAAGTGCAAAAGAAAATCATTTAGCTTAGATCTGAAAAGTCATTCTTCCCTGTCACACCCCTATAGGTATCTCCATCGATCCCCAGATGAGTATTGAAGAATTTAGTGGGACAAGAGAATCCATAGAGGCTACCCTTTCAAGTACCTAACCTGCTTTCTCCTTGAAGGCTGGATACTCTGAATTGTTGTTCGGTGCAGGCACACAAACAACAGTTTTAGTGTTCTTTTATCCAGCTTTATGGTGCATGGAGACAACCGAACAACAAACAGGGAAAAGCCGAAGGTGAAAATCCCTCAGCTTGACATGCACCAGAGGTGTTTCACCACAAGAAACTCCAGAGGAACAGACTAGACCACCAATCAAGAAGTTTGGTTCCAGTGCTCACGGTAGGTTGGAGGTGAAGAGGTCAGATCTATGCTACCTAGCTGACACCTTTCTTTATCTTGAGGTAGCTCTGGCTCTGTTGCTGCCAAAGAATTAACATTCCACATTCCCAAAGACAGTGTCCACTGCCGCGGTCTGTGTCCATCTGACTCATGCTTGACATCTAAAATGTAGTGCACCTGACCCCCCTCTTTCTCCTTGCAGGTGGTGAGCCCATAAAGTGGGATTCTCTTTGATGAGGCTTTATAATCACATTGCCATTAAGTAAGGATTACTAAGGGAAGGTTTTTGACTTTATTTCTATGGGAAAATTCATCGCAGTTGGGGGAAGAAGAGGTGACCTTGCTGTAAAGCAATAAGTTTTTGACATGTTTTAAAAATATCTTCCATACCATCCACATTCCCTTTGGAATAGCTCAATAATCCCATGTCAAAAAATGCCCACTCAAGACACGACGGTTCCAGTGACTTTCGGGAGTTACAACAACAAGCCAGAGTTTTTCCTACATACGTATATTTGCAAAGAAACATAAGTACAAAGTAATATATATTATAAATATGCAACAGCATTCATGTAATAGGCAAACAAACTAACCAGGAATGTAGATTGTAGCAATACGCGTTGTCAGTTTCCTGTCTTAACAGGGTCAAATCCCCCAGGGACAGGCTGTTACAATGGCTTCATGTACCTTTTTCTACTCATACAGTGAATCACACATGTTTGGCCTTAGTGCAGCAAGACTACTGGGCAATGTAGCAACCTAGGACCTCAGGATTCAGCTAAAACGTGCCCAGGAAGAACGCTTGCTAGGTATGACCAAAACCAAAGAGCTTAACCTCAGATTTGGGAGAACTGAGGCATTGACACCCTCTGAAGATGAAATTATCATCCCCATCAATCACCAGCTGCTTTAACCTCCTACCACCAGTACTTAACTTGCTTCACTTCAGCAGAAACATATAAAATGTGCAGCTGTTTGCCCACTGAGCAGAAATTGACACATTCTTCTGCTAAGCCCCCCAAATGAAACGTAATACCAGCACCCTTTTTCTGGGTAGTGCTCACACTCCGTGACCTCGCCCTTCCAAGACCCGCCTTGTGTTGTTTCATTAGCTGAAGCCCCACCCCCGGTCCTTCGTGATGGGGCTGAAGGTGGAGATCAAGACACTTCTTCCTTATAAACTGACAAGTCTTGGGTAGCAGTGAAGTCACATGACTTTTACTAATGCTGATGAAATAGCCAATAGGAATTATGCTTGGATATAATAGTATACAGGGCATATGTGTTTTAGCAGACAAGATGGTACAAAAAGCCCTTTCAGAAGCAGCAACCTGTTCTTTCCTTAATTGACAGAAAATAAAAGCAAAATGTGTATAATGCTTCCTTTTAGCTTGAATAAAAGAGTGCTTATGTCAAAACAAGCAAATAAATAGGTACATGAGTCCTATTTGTGTGCCCTTTAAAGCTAATAATTTTAGCATAATTTATTAAATATTATGAATTGATTCCACAAATCTCAGTTAAATGAATAATGCTTTGGAATCACTTGATATGGAACATCCATTAATATAAAAAAAATGAATAATTCTGTGCCTTGAGGCCCTGACAAAAAAATTAACTTCCACATGATACCAATGAGGTACCTCTCTGTAACACTCCAGTGTGTGGAGAGCTATGGCTGACAGCTATTGATTTTGAGATGTATTTACAATGGATGGATTGAATTAAATTTAAGGCTTTTCTCATACCTAGAGCCTGCTAACGTACTTTTAGGGTGAAACTCCCCTTTAATGACTTCCATTGTGTATTTCTTACCTGGCTGACACAAAGCAACCATTTTAAGCCAGAACTCTCACCCCATGACAGCTTTTGATGATGATGTGGTTGTACAGTTTACCTAGTATTTATGCCACTTGGTTTTCTGATAGGGCTGGTATAGAAATGCAGCCTAGGACATTTGAGCTAAAGCCTCTGCTCTTTTGCTAAGCATCATGGGAAGTTTTTAATGACCTCAATGAGTGAAGAACTTAGTTGAGTGTTTCATTTAGAGCCCCTTAGCAGCACAATTTGCCCTTAAACTGGGACATTGTTTTATTGTTTTGTTTTTTTTTTTTACCCAAAAAGGAGATTACCTACTACTGGCCAACAAACAATAGTATCAGCAACAGCTTTTAAATCTTGTTTTCCTAAAAGTTCGCCAAGTTCTAGCCAAGTCCAACCCTATTTAGGCATAGCAAAAATGACAGAGCTGACTTTAGCAGCTGTGTGTAACCATGCAGTTGGATTTCAAGCTAAACGCATAACAGATTAAAGAAAAGGCAAGTTTAAACATTTTCATGATAGTTCCATGCTGCATTACAATGTAAGTACATTTCAATCCTCCCTAAAAGCAGACTACAGCATGTCTCCATTTTCCTCCTTCTAAAATCACTGTGCTACAATATTTAACAAATTGTCTCGCTGTTTAAAGAATGGGGAGCCTTTCACTGAGTCCTGAAGAACACTCATCCTTCTGGCCTGCTGTCTGTCCCTATATTTTATTTATTTTCCTACAAATCAAATGAGACAGAAGAGCTGGAGACATTAAACATTTACACAACTCGATCCTCAAACCTTGAAAACAGCTGTGTGGCCAATGGGACAACAGTAGATGACTAGCATAGACCAGCTTGGATCTGTGTTTTTGCATTTGTTTATATTTGTTTTAGAAATTCCCCAACCCCCCCAATTTTTTGTGACAGCATGTAAGTTTGTACACCCATTTTGTGAAGACTTGCACTGGCAGCAGGAGTCAATGCTACCATTAGCAACTATAGTTAGCATTCAGGTTTTATACCCAGACACAGGGTAGATGCATATAATTCATGAATTGAATGTCGTTATTGAATTTATCCATTCACACACGGTTCCGCTGGCACGATCCCACACACACATAAACACACGTGCGAATGTGAATTATACAAAAGAAGCGAGCGTTCTGAATAGCACATTGTCAGAACAGATGCCCCAAATACAAGGGACTCATTTCATACCCTCACTACTGGCCCCGGAGCTCGCCGCAGGGAAACGAAAAATCCCTGAGAAGGGGGGCTGGCGAGGCCACAACTTTGATACAAGAAACAGTCAGATGAGTGCTCCGCTGGGACCTGTAAGTGTGACGGGTTCCGTGACATTGGGTAAGATTCTGAATTTCCCAAGTAAAATTTAAAAATAGCATGTAAATATATTATTTTCCTGAAGTATTGACTTTTTGCTGCAACTGTGCACAATTCACACTCAATTTTCACCTGCCAAAAACACAGTTAAATACAGGTTTTTGTGTGTGATCCAAGCACTTGAGGCAGGCCCCATCCCAGTAACCCTTTCTGTAATCTCAATGCTGATTGTGTGCGCTGATAGTCCAAAGAATTTGGAGATTTTCAATTATTTTCTATTGTAGATTTACATTTGCTTGTTGCATTAGTTCAGCCAGGATACTATCAACGTCTGAGTTAGAGATCGCATTCCTGTATTGAGGAAATTGCTTTATTAATTCAATAGTGTTATCCCAGTTTAAAGTTCATGTCAGTGTCTCAGTGCTGAATTATAACATGACTACACTCACCAGCTGTCATTTGTTTACTTGGAACTGGAAGTGTTCTGGCCTGGTAATCTGGATGTTTAAATGCTGGTTCTGTTTTCCCTCCAAATGAGGAGGTCATCGCTCACAACATTCAGTGTGCTCTGTTGCAGGACCGCACAAATCAGGGACGCTGCATTTTATGCAGAGTCTAACACAGATCTACATAACGGAAACAGGAGTGTACAACCCTTTTTGAGTGCATTCTTAATAACTGCTTTAAGACATAATAAACATGCACTACGAGAACATGAAAAGCCTTGCCACACTCCCACTGGGGTACCACGTTCGTTGTCTGGACACTCTTAATCGTCCACAATGGAGGACAATACCCTAGGGACAGGTAACATCTGCAGACATTGTCTCATTTAGACCATCAAATGGCTAAATGACACCAAATGCATAGTTCTGAGAGAGGCCCTGAGATAAAGCCAATATTCACATACCCCCATAAACAGCCACAAAAAGCTTGTCCTATACAGAAAAGTCTGTCATTTTCAAAATGTTGAACCTTTTGGATGTCTGATCCTAATTGACATGTTGTCAAAGAGTTAATGTAACCACTTTCTACAAATGACAGTGGAAATGTGTACAATGCATTTGAAAATAATTCAACACAAAGCGCTGTATCTGTGGAAGAGCTGAGCATCGATTTAATCATGTCACCCAACAGAGAGAATGAAGGACGACGTGTTTAAGAAGGCTTTTATGTTCGTGGTGGATGCACAATCACTCCACACTTGGCAGTGGGTGGACACGGCTCTTGATGCTGCTCAAGAGTGATCTGAGGTTCAGACACTCCCCATCCCAGGCTTCCAGGCTATAGATACCTCAAAGAAGACTTCAGTCATGCTGCAGATTACATAGCAGCCAAAGTTAGTAGATTACCTTTGATGTTACCAAAATCATAGGTAGATTGGGCATACTTGGATGAGAAGACTTTCAAGCATCAGCAAAAGCAAGTGAACAACATCAACTGACTGACAAAACAAGATCAACTGACTGACAGAACAAGATCAACTGACTGATATAACAAGATCAACTGAGTGATATAACAAGATCAGCTGACTGAGAATCCTACATCCAACTTCTAAGGAGCTCAACACACCCCAGAAGGCATACCAACATGACTTCTGTCTCTGAGAAACATGCTGACACCCTACCTTCTTTAAGCTAAACATTGAAAATATTCATGAAAATCAAACCTTTTTCCAATTCTTACTATGGATGTAATATTAACAAAGCAAATTACCTTCAGCATAACTACAGTATAACTAGCATAACTCATCTTCATCGATCACCACATTTCTATTCTTCATTTTCTTAATCTTTTACTTTTGAAAATGAGTACTTATTTAATTTGTTGTCTTAGTTTTTCAACTGGTGTGAGTCTTGCTTATATTTGTAAATCTGTGCTGCAGCAAGAAGCAGACCTCACACATTCCTCTTACCTGATGTTGTAAGGTACCATTATAAAAATACAAATAAGTTTAGAAATGCTGTTAAATGTTTATTACTTCTTCCAGGTGAAGAGAACAGTAAAAATTCCATCACATAAATCTCTTTTGGTTTTCATTCACAGACAGTTATATTTAAAAAAAAATTGTCAGTCTTCAATGAAAATTTCTGCATGTTGGAATGCAAACAGTTTTGTTGCATTACAATAAAAATCATCTATATTTAAAAGTTCTATGTTTACGAGATCATGACAGTCTACATTGTGCCATAATTGTGAATAACTTAAGAGATGTCAGATAACTGAATATTTTTTAAAAAAACTGTTAAATTCAGCTGTACCTAACTTGTAAGTGAGCATTAAAATGTTTCCCAAAATAAGACAAAAATTACTTTACTTTCAAGTAAAATTACTTTCTGGGTCTTTTTAGAAAATAAAGTGCAGAGGTGACATTAGGTACTGTGACTAGTTTGATAGCTTGTAGCTTTGAATGTCTGAGCAGATGAGACAAAGTGAGGCAATTATTCAGTTATGTTTTGTAATAGGGATATAAATATCGATAATGTCAGATCATATGAGATATTCTGAGAGATAAATTTAGTGCTTACTATATGACAGGACAAATTTGACTGCCCCCTGGTGGTAAAATCAGAAATAAGACAGAATGCAAGTCTTGTTTCAAGGATAAACGCGGAAAGTTGGACCTGAGGAACTACATACAGCAGACTTCGATCTCATCTATAACCACACCAGCACTTAATGTCCATTAACCAGAAGCAAACATGCAGAACAGTCAACAGGAGATTATCGATTCACCAGGCTTGTGGCCACTTCCAGTTCATAAACAGAAGCTGGGTCATTTGATGTACATACACTTGTAACACCTCAATCAGCAAAAACCTGTGTATCTCTGCACAACGTCTGCCACCTACTGATGACATTTATATGACAGCGTAATTGTAAACCCCTTTCAGCTGTTCCGTTGTTAGGTTAGTGTAACTTTGTGAAATTTAAGCATGATATTAATGCTACAAATGCTTAACGGTCTGCCATGGTGGGGGGCAAGTTAAAAATACTCGTAAATGTAACCTTCCCTGTCGTTGGCTGATAGGAAAATGGAAACCTGAGGGACAAACGGAAAACTGAGAAACAGTTCCATGCTGTGGCCTTAACTAAACTGAGACCATGCTGCTATTGTCCCTGATATGGCAATGTGCCGATTTATTTTACAACTATTTGTGACACCACGGGTGTACAGAGGTCCGTTAAGCCCCAGCAAACAAGGTTCAGCACCACGCTGTTGGACAGCCACCGCGACATTCCCCTGAGCGACCATGGAGCCGCCTGTGAGGAATAGGATGCGGCTGGCTGAGGCCAGTCACTACAGGGAGGGGCCTGCTTCGGCTGACTATGAGCGTCATGTCGCCCACTCTTCCTCGCTTTCTCCCCCGCCTCCCATTTCCCTAAATAAACACCCCCCTCTCCCTCTGTGGGTTTCCCCTGGAACTCCATCTCCCACGCCTCCCTGACCACCACATACAGTATATCTGTCAAAGAGCGTGGAAATAAGAAGAATCACAAGCAAAACAAAACAGTGAATAAATGGGCAACTGCATCAACATGCGAGAATGCTTCTGAATGTGAAATACCAGGGTTCAAGAAAGTGTTAGTATTTGTGACACTTCATCTTTCTACTGCAAACACAAAACACGTGGGCACTGTATCATGGCTGGTGCCAATACATTTGAGCGGAATTTACTGTAATATCTCAGTAGGCTACTTGTTTACGTTATATTTTCTCAGGTCATTTTTTTTTTTGACTGTATATTGAAGAATGATGAGCATTGTATAATTGGAATTATTCACCTCACCGCCTAAAAAGATATAATAAATAAATTAGCCCAATTAGATGTGCTTTCATGCACTAACATCTAAAGAAATGTTTTAGTGATGGTAGCGGGGGCAGTACCGGAATGCTTTTGAAAACAGTAATACGTTATCTCCCGCCCGATTCCACACCTGGCACTCTAGTGTTTGTAAAAGAGGAGATTATAAATTATATAACCAGCTCTCCCATTATTACAAAAAAAATTGGTAAAGAGCTCTTTAAATGAATGTGTAACTCCTTAACAGCTGACATATAAACCAAAATCATCTCTGAAGCTCTTAATTTTTTGCTGCCTTCCTGAAATTCAGCTAAATCTCCGTGTTTACCACCATATTGTCACCAACCCAGATATATGTTTGCTTGAGTTTCTCGTTAGATCTACAGGTGTATTATCTGTGCACCCAGAGAAGCATTTCCCATTCTCAGAATGAGCAGGGTGAAGCTGTGTTCAATACAGTAGAATATACAGATCATTCATTTGACTCAGCCCTTGTGAGAACTGCCTTACTCAGACTTGTGTTAGTTACTTGTATATATTTTATCTTCTGTTGCTGTGTGTCAGCTAGACCGCAAATGCCTACAATCTTCATTAATTCCCCAGGCGGATGTGCAATGTCCTCAGCCAGAACATACTCTTATTATAGAGAAACATTTGAATCAAAGGGTGTTCTGTGACTTCAGAGTACGAATAAGGAACGTTTTTTAATTGCACAGGTACACCAGTAAAATGACAGACTGATATAGGACCTTGCATGTAAAAATAATGCAATACTAATTACTTAATAGCTGTATACTTGTTGTTACAGTAATAAAATGAAAACAAATTAATAATTCAATCCAGAATGTAGTCCAAATATAAAAATATATCTTTCCCATATTCTTTATCGTTAAAATATTTCATTTCCATGAAAAATACATGAAGATTAATAGGTACTAACTACTGACAAGCTTACTAATTGTTCCTCCACAAAGTCATTTTAGGGGTATAGTTTGATTTTGTTCTTAAGGTCTTTCCCGCATCTACATTTTCTCGACAAAATTCTTATATTTAGTTTAACTGACTGCTTTATCAAAAAGTCTACCTTACGAACTCTTCAAGAAAATACATAAAAGTGAGTAGCGTAGGGTTTCTGTGCTGATGTGATAAAAAGCATAACTAATTGCATTTTGTTTACATGAATTGAAAATTCATACCAGGTGGGTCTTTTATTCTCATGCTCATCTGTGTGCATGATAGACCGGGAATAATTGTTTATCGTATAGTTGTTTTGTGTGTTGTACTCGTATATGTCCAGGATCATATTTCAATTGTTTTTTTGTCGGCGAACGAAACAATCATACCTCAGTAAACCTCTTCGGCCATCTCTGAGTTCTTGATGTCTGGCTCATGTACCATGGCATTAGTCTGTCAGCTAATATTTCGGTTTGAAAAGCTAACAGATCACAACGCTGCCTTCATAACGTGGTTTTTGTTCCGAGCTACATAAGAAGGGCTCAGGGCCCAGCTTCTCCCCTGAAGATGGACTTGAATTAATAATTCAAATGTTGTTCTGCTTTATTTAAGTGCTCTTTCTCCATTTGTCAAGGTGTGCCTCATAGCAGGTGTGGTGCGAAGGCAATGAATTGACCTGAGACCTGAAGCTACCAGGACAGAGCTTGTTTACATATCGCCTTTTATCACTATTCAAAGAAAATGTAAATTGTCTGATTTAGCACTCAGACACTCACCATCGACCTTAGACAAAAAAAAAAAACAACCTTAGAAGGGACAGTTAAATAAATTCTTAGGTGTATATCGCCGCTCTGCTGATTTATTTCAGATACAACCCAAGAATTTTATCTTTGTGAAAAAGGAATCAATAGTGAGCATAGTAATGTAAAACAGGCTTCTGTTTTTCCTTGGGATTATAATATTGCCTATTAAGATGCCTGGAGACTTCTGCACATTTCCTCCAACATATCAATTTATCTGCACTGACAATTACTGTTCCCTGATAGCAGAGCTTACGGCTGTCACCATGACAACAAAGAAGGGAAAACAAAGGGGCATGGCCAGGAATGTGTTTGAAAATTTAACTCCAGGGAAGGCTCTGCCTGCCTTCTTCATAAATATTAAAATAAGCAAGCACTCAAAAGACAGATGTATGTTGCAAATGAAAGGTGATTTGTTCTTGAAATACTTGAAGGGTTCGAAGCAAATTACTGCCGTATTTTCGAAGAAATGCTTCACAAGCCAGTTTAGATATAGTAATCCGTAGAAACTGCTGATAGATTACAGCAAATGGATCCTCTCATGAATGCTAAGGTTTTATCAACTATGCCAATGTTGGACCAGCCTGAATGACACTGGACAGACAGTGGTTCAAGAGGATGGGTGAGTATTTGGCAGTTTCCACAAAGATTCTCACTTTCAGGCAGGTTTTAAAACTACTGGGGGTTTGAATTCCATCTCTATTCTATGTGTGTAGAGTTTGCACATTCCCTTCATATTACATGAGCTTCCTTCCAACGGTCTCCATGTTTCCCATAGTTTGTGAGGATATGTACATGTGCTGTTGTCTGTTGTCTTGTCCAACGTGCACCCCAGCAGTTAGAAAATGTATGTTGATGTAAATGTAGGATTTGAGTATAATAGTAGAGTATAATAGTGGCCCCAACTGAGTTTCCTTCAGTCAAGGACATGTGGCCTACTTCTATGCTGCTCTCCAAAATATCACTCTTTTTAAAGTTACTGTCACATTTAAAAATTTATAGTTGACTAGGGCTTTATAATAACTCCAAAACCAGGTGCTACTTTTACCAACGGGCATGTATATTATAAGTCCATTGCCTTATATGGCAATATTCTTACAATACACAGTGTGTTAAATTTAGAAGAACCTGAGTTAAATGTGTCAGGAAACACCTTTTCTGCTTGCATTTACTCTACAGCTGAATAAATAGCGCCATCTACTGGCAGTAAATTTTGCATTCCCTGAAATCACTATTCAAGTCCCCACGTCGTATTTATAAGACATGAGCTAAACTTTCCCTTTCCCTCCTGGTCTTGCCATTTGCTACTTGCTCTACGGGGGAGGGGGAATCAAAGAATTCACACCTCTGCGTTCGTGGCTAACTTGCAGCATGAAAAAGCATGTCATTTGCTCTCCTCTCTTCTGTGCTATTTGCGCTTGCTTATCGGGAAACTAGATTTAAATGTGAAGCCTGGGTCTGTTGCTAGGTGAGAGCTCTAAACCCCAGTCATCAAACTTCTATTTAAATGAACTCAGTATACAGTAGGTGTGTTGGCAACACTGTTGGGGGTTTGAATCACGTCCTTTGTATGTCATGTGCATTTCCTCCCATAGTTGAAAGGCAGACAGTCAGGCTAATCGGTGCCTCTGAATGACGCGTGATGCATGGTTGTGGGGAAGAGCGCATGTGGCCTGGCATCTGGTCCAGGGTGTGTGCCAGTCTCATGCCCTGTGCTGCCTGGGATAGGCTCCAGCGCCCCCCAGTGACCCTGAGCAGGATAAGTGGGTAGAAAATAGATGTAAAATATATGGGATAGATGGAAAATATAGGAGTAGACTTAGAACAAATACAAGTACGCACATTAATTTGTTCTATGTGAAAAAGCGTATCAATAATTCCCACTTTCCACCATGTCAAGGCTGGTGCAGGACATTTTCCTAACCAGCAGTTCCAATGTCCAGCTAACCCTCTACCACACTAGTAGTTCAAATCGACACTACTGCACATGCTGTTAAGCTGTTCATAGCCATAGTATCATGTTACACATAACGAATGAAGTAAAATGTTGGCAAACCACAATGAGGACAAGATGAAACTCAAACAGGAAGGTACAGACCAGCAAATCAGCTTCAAGCTGCTGTAGGATGACCAAGTCATATATTCAGCAATCCATCATCTAAACGCTTATCCAACACTGGGCTACAGGGGGTTTGGCGCCTATCCCAGGCAGCATGGGGCACACTGTAGACTTGATGCCAGTCCAGCACAGGACATATACACAAACTCTATGGGCAATACAGAGAGGATATTTAGCCTAACTGCACTGTGAGGAATCTCTCATGACGCAGGGAAAATGTGCAAACTCCAGACCCACAATCCCCAGGAGCACAGGACATAAGGCAGAGGTAAACCCTCGACACAACAGTCCAACACGGGGCACATGCAAACACATACACTCACACAATCATACACTATGGGCAATTTAAAGATGCCAGTTAGCCCAACCATACGTCTTCACACTATGGGAGGAACACGGGGAGAATATGTAAACTCTACACATGCAGAGTGGAGGGGGGATTCCAACCCCCAATCTCAGAGGAGTGGGGCAACAATGCTACCCATGAACCACCATATAAACACACTTTCATCATTAGAGTTTTTAAATTGATAGGTGCACCTATTACATGACGTACGTACGAAATGCAAAGGTGCTTAAAGAATACACTGAAGATGTGGAGGCTGTCGGTAAAGACAACTGACTGTACACATTTATTTACAGACTCCGATTTAACACAAGCAGGCCATGTCCAAAAAGAGGCGTCAATCAAAGCAAATTATATTCAAAAGGAATATATGTCAAAATATACAGCATAGCGTACATCTTACCATTTCTAGCAAGGAATGTAAAAAGAGTTAGAAAAAAGATTCGCAATATCAATAAACTGAGTGTTAAACTTCAGAAAGGTTTTCATTATGTTTATATAAAAGAAAAAATGAGCCTTTGAGAATAATCATTTTAAGCTGATTCCGTACACTTTTAGGTATATATATATACGCGCTGAAAACAACTTCTTTGGGAAAACTAAAATAAATTAAAAGTGGAAGTTAATGATTACAGCAAAAACACTGCTGTATTGAATCAGAGGAAGAGAAAAACATAAGTAAAGCTTCAATAAAGAATTTCCTTGTGTGCCATCAATCTTATCAGCAAAGACCGTTCCAGGAATAACAGAAGTATGCACCAAGTCCAGGAACCTTATGAAATGTAGATTTTCTTCCCTTGGTAAACACAGGGGCCTGGGGGTCAAGGAAGGCATAGTTTGAGGGGCTAAAAGCAGTCCACTGTGCATTTCGCGAGCTTTGGTTTATCTTGGGTTCGACGGGCTGAAAGCAGTCTCCTCAGCGTGGAAAACGAATCGATGACGTGAGGGGAAGACGACGGGAAGCACTTGAGGTTTCTCAGACGACGAATTTGTTTTTGGTGGTGGATCCGCTCTTTGTTGCCGTGTCAGCGTGAGACTGGTATCCAATAGACATCTTCTGTGGCACTCTTAGTCGGTCTTTGTACACCCTCCTACCAGACAAAAAAAAACAAAGTTACACAGACCAGACAGACCCACAGACAAGACCAGACCAGACCCAGTAGGCTTCATCTAAACCATGCAAACAAGGAAAAACCTCAATCAAGTCAACACTGAGTCCATCGAAAGTTCCAGATCAAGCATGATGTAACCAACCCTATGTGTGTTATGGCTTCCTTGTTCTCATAGTCGGTTGTCCAGACTGCTATTTTGTCTCCTTTTGCTCGAACATTGACGACTGCTCCGCATACCTCGTCGCTGTAGTCATCAAACGCTTCGCCTATGAGGCACAGGAGCTGAAAGACCAACACCACTATCATCAGGACCTTAGGGAACCCCCCTATTCTTGTCCTGGGGTGCAGGTTTTTATTAGTATTATTATTACTCTCATACACAAGTGTCTGGGTAACACCTGGTGATTTTCCACTCAGTATTCATTCGACCCGTCTTAATGGGACGGAACCTTCTTTTTTTGTTTAAATATGTAGGTCTAATAACCACTGGATCGCAACACTCACAGTCTCCAGCCAGAACTGGTCCAGGTCTGAGCGACGCTGCTGCTTGCTGAGGGTGACCAGCCAACGCCCCCCTCGCTTGTTCCTCTCGTCCTCCCACATGGGTTCGATGCCGTCCTGTGGACCAATACCAGGTCAGACTACTTCACACACCAGATTCAACACCTATCCACCGTGTTGTTTCCCATTCTCTATGCTCTACGCTTAGAACCTTGAAATGTTCGTGAAGTGAACTCCGCTTTTGTAACGGTAAATAGTAGAAGAAATTCCAGACTTGCAATGGGGGGGGGGTCGACTCTAACTACGGTACTCGAGACAACGTTGGTAATCATTCTGGAATCCCATCCCTTTTATTATTGATGAATAGATGGACAGACAAACAAAGACCAAGAAGGAAATTACACACATTACAAGAGCAGAAACAAACACAAACTGGACACATAAAAAGACACAATATAAACCGATACAAGCAACATGAAATGACAGGCAAAAAATCCGAAGGAATACCTGAGAAGAATTACCGGTAATAGGAATACTGTTCACTATAGTGAACAGTAGAGTGTGGGAAAACAACAGAAGCTAAAAATGTACCATGTTTCATTGTTTCACAAATCACACATGACAATACTGCTCAGAAGTCCAATTATTTATGAATAATACAGTAGATATCTATTCAAAGAAAGCACAGCACAACATGTTCATTAATGTACGTTTACTAACTTACAACCAGATAATGGATGAGTTCCAGGTATTGACACACCTAACTGTCTAATAGCTTCTAATTATTGAGTTGGTTTTCCTGGTCATTGACTGATGTTTCCTTTTATGTACTCAAGGTGTCAGCAATGCAGATACATACCTGAAAAGGCTTGCATGCCTATTCAGCAGAGTTAAATATAAACACAGACCTGTACAAAACATCTGTGAGCTGTAACCATTTGTCAGTCTGTTACAGAAATGTTGATTTGGAGCCACGTAGCCTTGAAACCCAACAACACCTTTGCACACCAAAATTCGAACTTAGATGTCCTCCCCAACTGTATCAAAGACCTACAACATCAGCTGGGGCACTCGACTCGGGGACAGGAGCCAAAGATCTAGTTCAACTGGAGCTTTTTGCCAGTCTCAGCCACACCCCCTTATTATATCTACTGTCATTACAAAGAACTCATAAATATGACTGACAGAACACTAAAGGGAAATGAATTCTGACCGGATTTTAAGCTCGTCTTTCTCTGTTCCTCTGACCAAGATACGGACGCAAAGCTAGCCGCGGTGCACACAGACAGACCACACCGGATAGCATGCTTATTGAAAACACAAAAAAAAAAATATATGAATAAAATGAATGTACATAGACAAATAGCTCTCCTACCTTGAAAAGTGAATAGTCACAACCAGGCATCAAGTTACTTGGAAGCTGAATGTGATTATAAAGACTGGGTGGAGAAAAAAAATTAATAAAAAATAATGGGTTAATGATGTACATTAATATGAACCCTGTCAATTTAAACACAGGAATCTGGTTTAAACCATGAAGATCAAAGCATAAACAATCATCACTATGTTCTTATTTATTTAAATGTCAGAGACATTTTTCTCATTACAAGTTAGGGCCCATTCTGGAATTTGTTTAATACAGAAAAAATTCCTGCTTGCACTTTTAATTCATTTTCTCTCAAATCTCTGACACCTGAGCATCTCACCAGCGTCTGTTCTGCTCGTGAGGTTTCCAAATAATTGTGGCAAACAGGAACTGACCGTTAGAACTGGCAGAAGCCATGTGGCTTTTAATGTGAATTTCAAAGTAGTCACTGTGTTTTGAAATACTTCTCATTAGAAAAGACTATCAGAATTATGAGTAAGTTACAACCCATCTTCAGAACAAGTTCATTATACTCCCCACAGACTAACAATAAAAATCTGTACGAAAATAGAAGTCCTTTGAATACATACGATGTAACCCAGTAATGAACAAGATTTCCCTTGAAATGCGTTTCATAAATGATCTGTTATAGTGCATTTCCCCTGTACAAGGGACTGGAAGTCTATGAAGGCCTCAAAGTGGAACTGCCTTGCTGGTACACGAATTATTAAAACTAATTTAAATAAATAAATAAATAAATAAATAAATAAAGGAACTGACTTACGCCCAAAAATCTTCAACTGTGTCAAATTTTGAGATTAGACGCTGGTTGGCTTGCCATGTTTTGCTCTTGTCATTTTTATAAAACCAAAGAGACCATCTGTGAAAGGGAAAAATATAGCTATATAATAATAATCAATTAATCGTTTAACATCTGGTCATAAGATAAAGAAAATGCATGCCAAATTTAAGGAATACGTATACAACAGAAAAATGGCTACACTACACACACTCTTCATTACAGCAGAATACCTAACTCCTTCATCACACTAGTCATTTATGAATTCACTTGGAGTGCATCCAGTGACATCTGACATAAACTTGTGAACGAAACTGATTTCTCATTTCACTTCACACCAAAGAAATATTTGAAACCTTCAATAAAATGCTGAGATGTCAGTATAGAAACAGCACATCCTTTAGTAATGTCAATAATTTAGCTCAGCACACTGAAATTCCTTCACTTTCAGCTGATAAGGCTGAAACTTTGATAATTTACCTGTTCTGTAGTGGATGTTTAATATAAGGTTCCGGACTTAAAATTTCTTGACTTGTTTCCTCTGTCTTCTCTTCTCCAGAACTTTGGGTGTTCAAAGTAGTTTCCTGGAAATTGAAAAAAAAAAAATAAAAATAAATGAATATATATACATACATACATACATACATGATTAAGATGCTTTGTATAAGCTTAAAAAGCTCCCATCATTATTACTGTAAAATGCTCTCACTGGGTTTGCCATGGCAACAGAAAAAAGGAGACTCTAAACTGTACAATGTTCTGTCAATCACTGATTTTATCCAAATGACCACTTGGTACTTTGATGGTTCAACCCAAAAAGTGCCTGAACAGTGCACCATATCTCACCATTTCAAGGCCTTCTTTTTCCTATCATTTCAGGGGGGTGATCTAAAAATGTGAGGTGTGTACATGCTCTAAGCTCTTCTGAACTTGCAGTCCAATGAACAGGAAGCATGTAACTGGGATAAGCCTACCTGTACAGAAGCTTAAAAAATTAAATGAGTATGCCTATATCAGGTCTCAATCCGAGCCCAAGAAGTAACTGACCAGACATGATCAATAATGATGATCCTTTATTGGCCATATTTGTACAAGTATGATTACAGGTACATATTATAACTATTTAGTTTTCGCAAATCCCAAATCACAACAGATACAGACACACACACAGGAGAGAGCACAGCTTGGGGTCAAAGTGCAGGGTCAGTCATTTATCCAGCACACCTGGAGCAGCTGTTTGGAGTCAAAGGCCTTGCTCAAGGGCCCAACGGTCGTATGGTCACTCTGCCAGCAGTGGGATTCTAACTGGCAACTTTCAAGACATGGGCATACTAACCTGCAGAGCTCCACTCTGCTCGAATCAATGCTGGAAAAAAGCTTTTAAACCATCTCAGGGTGGGATATATTACACTATCTAGGTTTAATCTAATATTATTTAGGAAATTAATGAAAGAGAACTTCAACCAGTTTACACCTGACAGATCCAGGAAGTCACATTCACTAATGCGTTCTATGGATGGAGACCTCATATCTGAGGATAGCTGGAGGCAAAATTCATTTCTTAAGGAGTTAAGCATGACACACAGGCACAGCAATTATTTAAAACAAATGTTTGCAGTCTGATTATACTGAACAACAAATAAGGCTGTTTATTACCATTCCTTAAACAAACAACTCTGACACAATTTTCTCACATTCAGCATCAAAAATGGCAGCAAGGCTAATTGATATTCGCATTATCATACATGGCAACTTTGTGCACACATTATAAATTCACATACCACTTGACCCAAAGCTTTCTGTAGATTTCAGAATAATGTTCTGTACGCATCAGGACTTGGATCAGCAAAACAGAAAAGGAATGGACATTTTCTTTGTTTTTTTTTTTTTTTTTTATATATAAGTGTAACAGAAATACCAAGATCAGTTATTCAAAAAAGGTTATTTTGGGCAGTATCATATTCATTCATTCATTCATTATCCAGCCACTCTCCAGTATAACATTCTTCCAATTAAAGTATTCCCCATCATTCCATTACAGGCACCCATTTCTGAAAGTGCAGCAACTCCTGAGGCCCCAGCCCTTACAAAATCAAGTGATATATATGTTGTAAGGAGAAACCCCACTGTTCTATAAAAAACTATTCCAATAAACTAACAAACAGATAAATAAGGGCGATGCTAGGCAGCTGATTCACACAGACTAAAACCATAATATGAGTAATGATGATTATGGGACAAACAAGGCTTCAAAGCCCGTGGCGGGTGGGCATATCAGATACTCCCACCTAACACGGCTTTTGAAACCTCATTTATGGCCAGCATTGACAGGTCAGTTCAGGATACGCCCACCTAAAACGGCTTTTGAAACCTCATTTATGGCCAGCATTGACAGGTCAGTTCAGCATACTCACACCTAACACGGCTTTTGAAGCCTCATTTATGGCCAGCATTGACAGGTCAGTTCAGGATACTCCCACCTAACACAGCTTTTGAAGCCTCATTTATGGCCAGCATTGACAGGTCAGTTCAGCATACTCACACCTAACATGGCTTTTGAAGCCTCATTTATGGCCAGCATTGACAGGTCAGTTCAGGATACTACCACCTAACACGGCTTTTGAAACCTCATTTATGGCCAGCATTGACAGGTCAGTTCAGGATACTTCCACGCACCACGGCTTTTGAAGCCTCATTTGTCACTAATGATTACACGACAGATGCGGTGTGCGCCTCACTAACACTAACAGCTAGGTGTCAACACCAATATCACTCCTACCACTGTGATTTTGAATACTACTACAGTCCACGGGCTGTGTCCACAGCCATGACACCGATCGGTCCCTTCCCACGGCATTCCCACATCCAAGCAGATCGAAGCACCTCCATGAACAGCCCTGAAATTTCATTCTGTCATCAACTTTCAACAAAATGACCACAAAAAGAAACGCAACCCCTCCCCCAAGACACCGTCTGTGAACCACGAGAAAGGAATGATTTTAAGAAAAACCGACCACGGCCATAAATGTGCCAGAGCACCACACACACTCACCGGTTCCGCAGTCGCCATTTTATTTCCATCTGATTTAAAATGCTCAGCTAGGAAAGTAAGATGCGATTGGACCGAAGTCTCCAACGTGACGGGTTAGTGCGTGCAGTGGCGTCGGCGTATGCTCGTAAAAAATCACCCCCCTGCTGTTGATGGGACATGTAGTTTTTAAGTACAGCATTGTCTGTAGTTTTTAAGTACCGCTGCGCCATAAACTGCTTCTCGGCACTGAAAAAAACAGGCTTCCAATTCGGTATAAGTAGGCCTAGATTCTACCACTAATTCTCTCAAGTGTTATGGGCATCCTGACTAATAGGGTGACCATTGAGACCTAAAAATGCATCTGGCCGAGAATTCTAAATGTCAGGGGTTCGGCTTTTGCTTTCATTGTGTGCGGGTGTCCGTCTGCCCCATGCCACTATCCTGTCCCCAGTGTCCTCTTTTTTTGAAAACCAAAATATGGTCACCCTAAACTAACACTGGCATGTCAGTGGTCAGTCTTGGCTTGGATGGAATTCAGATACTCTTTTAGAAAACTTCTACAAATAATTTGTTATGGGTTCAGTTTCATTTTTGTTTGCTTTACGAATTGGTACGGGGTCACACAATCCCATCCAAATCCAAAGATTTTATTTATATGACAGTTTCGCCCGTTTTTTTTACACAAATCAACTATGGCAAAGAAAAAAAAACAGAAATATGAAAGAAGGCTAAGACTGTTTGAAATCAGTTTTCTTTTCATCTAGGTGAATTTACCAGTAACTGCGGACCAACGTGACAATGCATAAAGTTTTTCATATTCAAAATGAAAAAGAAAAATACAAAAGTATACTATAAAAACAAATAACATATGGCAAAACAGCAACGTTGAAATGCCTCGGTTTGTGTCATCGCATAAAATTAATATAAAAGTAATTAAATGAATTTTAAATATTGCATATTCTCCAGCAATAGACTAAAAATGTAAGCAACCTTTAGAATTTCACGAAATAGTAAACGTCTATAGTACCAAGAAAGAATTATATATTTTAATGTTCATTGCTATTAAGGCATATTTTTATAACAATGGATGTGCTATTACTTTTAGCTGGCTAGGTCGAAACCGGATAGCGAAAGCGTGACCGCGCGGTGGGCGGGGTGGGGCGGTCACGTGGGTGCCCCTTTCTCCCTCGTGCCTGCGGCTCGCGCTCTGTCCCGGCGTCGGTGCGTCAGCATGGCGGCGCTGGAGTGCAGGCGGTGCGAAACGAGCGATTGTGGCAACCAAGCTAAACTGCAGTGCCCGACTTGCATCAAGCTCGGCATTCGGGGATCGTATTTCTGCTCTCAGGTAGACCGTTTAAGCCGATACCCGGGTTTCGGCTACTCTTTAGCCGCCTTTGATTTAAAACACATCTAGGCTGCAAGGTGGCCCTCGTGTTTTATGTCTAGCTTATTCCAGATGTTTTAACGCACGTGTCGCGACTATTTAGATACCTTGCAAGACCATTGCATGCAATTATATGTTGTCATGTGCTTTCCAGTTGAACGATTGTTTTGATGGCTTCAGTCGCCCAGCGAGGCCTGTGATAGCAGGTTTGACATTCTTCGATCTACACTGACAGCTCACACGTGTTGATTTGCAGTCCTAGCAGACTCTTTCTGGAACTGCTTGCAATGGATAAAACGCCAGCCTCATGGTCATCGAGATCAAGAATAACTTCAGTTTGCTTAACGTTCATTGACTGCTTCATTCATTCCCTTTAATCCTGAGTTGTGCGGACAGCTCGACTGTATGAAACATAACCGATTCAACAGGTTAAAATGTCATGTAGGAATGCTTCTAAAACCAACGAAGTGGGGGGGAAAAAAACGAATCGTCATTTAAGATCTAACATTTTATGTGGGAAACACGGTTTATGTCTACTGGGGACACGTTTTTTACTGCCAGTTTACTCTGTCGTTTCATATATTTCTGAAACACGTCCATATGAACACAAATTGGTTACATTTTTGCCAGTTTTCACGTTAGGAGATATTGGTGTCACTAACGCATTTGCTTCCTATGGTAGCTTCCACCGAACCATGGAAAATGGTGTAAAATGTGAGCAGTCAGCAAATCTGATTGGTCCACCTATGAAATTTAATCTAATAAATTTAGTATTTTAAAGGTGCTTACAAATCATCTAAACTAATCATCCATTCCATGACCTTCCCAAGGAGAAGTGGTCCAAGGATGGATGCACTGATGGCTATTGATTGACACGAGTAACAGCTCCTGAATTATGACCGGCTTTCATGAAACAACATGGCAGTGTGTGTGGTACCATGAAACATGATGCTATTAAGTAGCCGAAAAGAGCAGATCTGGATCTTCAGTCTAGACTTAAATACTGAGATGTGGCTAGGAGCCCTGTATCTGTAGCCTTCACTGCCAACAGTTAATTTATATATTGGTGGAAAATGCAAGGATTATCCCAGTAGTCTGAGCAGCAGGTGGTAAAAATTGTACACATTAATCATCTTTGTCAAATAAACTGAGCTTCTGATGTACTATAAGTAAAGCTTAAACCCTGTCCTATTTGTAACAGGAAGCCAGTGATGAGAAATGAGAATCTGTATAATGTAGTTCTGTTCTGCTTCATGGTACAGTTTTCCCATTTCGCATTTACTGAAGGATGGACTGTGTGACTTGTGGTCTCTGAATGTGTAATTTCACAGTCATGTGATCTCCCATGCACACCTGGTTGTAAGATTTTTATTCTGTATCCTAGGCAATTTCTCACTGTTTAACTCTGGCTAAATTTCTGAGCTGTATAAAGTAGACCTATATTGTGTTGAAGGAGTTAGCATGACTATTAAAAGACAGGTGTCTGTCAGAAATAATGCCCAAGTTTTGCACTTACTTGGCAAAAGAACAGGTTTTTGAATTTTGTTAAGGAGTCAAAAGTGTTACAAGAAGATATAAGACCTTGTAAATATTTTTGCATTTCCCTTATTAGAGGGCAACAGAACATACTCGAGTATTCAGTATATTAAAGGACTCTAAAAATGCATTTGTATTCAGGAGGCAGCCATGTTTGTCAATGATTTTTAAAAGAAAGGGGAATCTTAAGATGACAATAGTAATTTAATACCAGTGCTGCTTTTGTCATCTTAACTAGAGGTCTGGCTACAGCCAGAGTTTCAGATGCAAGGTGTCATGATAGGGAATTTTAATGTAGTAGGATTTAGTAGCCACGTAGTATAGTTTATGAAATACATTTTCTCAGTTTATATTGATGTTTGATTTTCTTGGTTATAAGTAACACAAATAGAATAATGAATCATGGCATGTTTCCCTGTTGAATGCTTTCTCTGTACTGCCTGTGTACTGTACACATTACTTTGCTTTCACAATATCTACCAAAAATTGCTGTAAGGGAGTATTTACTAAAGCTCCATACATAATCTTGAGAACTAATGAAGTGTATGACAGGTCAACAGTTAACCAAGTGATTGTGATGACTGAAGGAAATCTCTGGGCTTATAGCAGCAGCTATTTAGCAGGGCTGAATCTTGGTTTCAGATTGTCTCTACTGCCCCCCCTACACACACACCAGAAGATACTTCAGGCTATCTTTTGGTGTGCGTTGATACTGAAAAATGGCAGCTGTGTTCCTTGATATTCCAGAAGTGGCATTTTGACACCTTTGTGAGAAGGAGATTTTACTTAACTCCTCATGTGCCGCTAACATCTCTTTGTGTCAAGATCTCCTATAGGCTAAGGGGGGAGGCCTGTAGCCGTGAAGTATAATCACTTTCTTCGGACTTTGGAACCACTCCTCTCAGCCCGAGATACTACTTTAGAACCGTGCCTCTCAGCCCGAGATACTACTTTAGAACCGTGCCTCTCAGCCCGAGATACTACTTTAGAACCGTGCCTCTCAGCCCGAGATGCCCGAGATACTCTGGAACCATGCCTGTCAGCCCGAGATACTCTGGAACCACACCTCGGCCCGAGATGCCCGAGATACTCTGGAACCACGCCTGTCAGCCTAAGATACTCTGGAACCACACCTCGGCCCGAGATACTCTGGAACCACGCCTGTCAGCCCGAGATACTATGTTCTGCTGCCATGTGTCCAATGTATTTTAAACTTAATATCTTAATGTTCAAATTGTTCGCATGATTATGAACCCCCCCTCACTGACATACATAATGACCAGCTTTTCCTTAACCCCCCCCTTGCATTTTTGTTGTTGAATATGGTTTTTGTTAGGAAGATCTGTAATGGCAAATTATTGTAGGATTTGGTGTAAAAAAAAAAAAAAAAACACACACACACATTGCCTCTTTAACCAGCGTAATGGATATATTTTTAGTATGTTTTTGTACCTGATGAAATCATTGCTAGCAGTTTGTGTTAATCTCTGCAAAGCCCATCCCACTTCTAACCACTTATCCTGGTCAGGGGGGTCTGGGAGCCTATCCCAGGTATGGCAGAAGGACAGAAGGCTGCGATACACCATACATGGAATGCCGGTCCATTGCAGGATGCATGTATGCACAATAACAATGATTTAGAGTCCTCATTTACTCTTAGTACGTGTCTTTGGACTGCCTGAGGAAATGAGAGTACCTGGAAAAAAGCTTTATAACACAGTCTCAACCCAGAGGTGTCTGGATGCCAAACTCAGTCCGTGTCTGTGTTATTAACCCTTTATCTATGGCATTTTTTCCCTCTGCTGTCTTGCTAGGAATGTTTCAAAGGGAGTTGGACCACCCACAAGCTTTTACACAAGAAAGCAAGTAAGTATCTTTAGCAAGATGCTTGTTGTTTTAACAGAATTTTAATACAGTGGGGGAAATGAGTATCGAACGCGTCAACATTTTTTTTCAGTAAATATATTTCCAACGAGGCTATTCACATGAAATTTTCACCAGACATTAGTCTATAAATACTTTTTTTCCTATGTCGTTCCACTTTATTACGTATAATTTTATGGACTTTAATGTTGCCAGTTCTTTATATTTGTAGATTTCTTGAGTTAATACCAATGTCTGTTGAAAATTTCATGTGAATAGCCTAATTGTAAATGTTCCCCCCACTGTACGTATACCTATATTAATGAGATGAAATGTAATATTATAGCTAGTTTCAAGGCTCTTTCAGTTTTACTTGATTCTTGTATTTCTTTTCTCAGTTTTTTATTTTGATTTTTGGTGTGTTTATAAATATTACAGTATATGATTCATTTCGTATTAAAAAATGGGTGACACACTGTGATCAAGTACATACCTATTCAGTTGTTGTACAAGTTACTTAGAGTACTTGGTACTGTCCCACATATGGGAGATCTGTAATGGTCCGTTGTGGTGAGCTTCCTGTTGGTGGACCAGTAATGATACTAGAGTTTGCCCTTTTCAGAGGAGGCGATGACAAAGAATGACACCAGGAACTGCATAGACACTGACATCAAGACAGACCCATGGCCCGGTTACAAATTCACAGGCAGGCTGCGTCCTCACTACCCTCTGGTAGGTCTTCTGTGCTGTCAGTCGATGCTCCTAATCCCGCCTTTCTAACGGCTACCAGAAGTCGCGCCGCTAAACCCGCTATGTACTGCAAAGTGCCGTATGGTACGAGGAATCGTGTTGATGCTCCTCCTGAAGTTCAAACATCGAGCGGTCAACATTTACGTGATTCCGTCCCTGAGCCTAGACAGCTATGGCAGAGTTCTGTTTGTTTTTCCTGAATGGTATCTCTAGGACCTGACTAAGGTGGTTTCCTTACTGAAACGTAATGGGCATTAATGCTGGACAGCTCTTCTCTAATAGTGTTTTCATAATGATCAACATAGTTTGTGTGTTCTCAATCACCCTTATCGTACGTTGCCATTTTATCAACGCTTTTAGAAAATCTTTCTTTGACTCCTTTTAGACCCCAAAGAGACTCGTGCCTGGGTACATAAGTAGGCCAGATTACGCTGATCATCCTTTGGGTAAGCATAACTCATCCTTTAAGTACTTGGAAGTTCTGAGAGGTACCCCGAAACTGTACAAATGCACCTCGACTTACATAAATCTATACTTGCATAAAAATAAGTCTGACATCAATCTAGCCCTCAAAACTATTCCCTCATCATCATCATCATCATCATCATCTGCTGTACTGTAGCCAGAACTGTGTGCCAGAATACTACTATGATTTAAGGCATGTACAGTACTGTGTTATAGTGTACGATACAGCTTCATCTTTTAGACTTTAGTTGCGACTCTATATTTTTTGGTGTATTTTATCCTATGTGTTTGACTAATGTGAAATGCAGTTTACATCAGATGTTTCGGAACAGTTTGCATACAGCCAGGGTGTGTCAGTATCTTTAATAATAAAGTTACAGGTAGGAGTTGCATGGCTTAATTAAACGTTGTATGTAATTCCCCATTCTTTCCTGTGGCCAGCGTGCTTCAAGGTGAGTGTTACAGCCTACGTACAACACGCTGTATTTACACTTGGCCAAAACCTGGATAGATTTGCATATTACCTTTTCTATTTTGAATCATTAGCCAGTCAGTGAGTTTTAAATCCACCCAAGTTCCTTCTCGAAATGAACTCTTGGGTCTGAATATCTTAACAATATTGTAGCTGCAAGCCACGTGGCCAACGTATGTTCAGTCTTTGGACATTCGCTGTGAAAAGACTCCACCAGTATCACGGGGCAGGAAAAATAGTGGCGTAGGAGCAAGTCAACTTCTAGAGATCTTCTCCAGGTATTCAGAGCGAGTTGTTTGTGTTCATCTACCTTCATACACGATGTGCTGTAGGTGTAATAGTCTGCTGTGTAGTTCTAGATATCTACATACCGTGTTTTAAAGATTTAAGACGTACCATCTCTGTATGGGCATTTAGTCTTTTGGGAATAATTGCCTTTATCCAATAAAGTCTAATCCACATTTCTTGTTTTACCCTGAATTAATTGAAGAATATATTGCTTTCCACTTGCAATACACTTTCACTGAATTTCCAGGATCTCAATGTTTTGCATACATAATGTATCAAATCACTTTCCTTTCATAATGAAAATTGCTGATCTGGTTGTTTGTGATATGGAGAACGTATCATGTTAAGCCGTTATTTTGTTTCAGGTATGTCAGAGGCTGAACAGTTATTGAAAGGGACTTCGCAAATCAAGATTCTTTCATCGGAAGAGGTGGAAGGCGTCAGCGCCGCGTGCAGGGTACGTCAGTGCGTGTTTGATCAAGCGATGTTTCCACCTGCATCGCTTTAGCGCTGAATATCTGACCCAACAGGCTGCTGTGACATAAGGTCACTCGTTCTGTTGTTATAGTACAATATAAATTCATCAAAGAAGAATGATCGCTATGATTCATACCATTCTTGATGACTGGGTTCAAACAGCATTAAAACATAAATGCTGAGTAATGCTAATTTTAAAGAACAGACAATTGTGTTTTAAAGTACGGGAATACTCCCATCAGCTAAGTAATTGCATAATACTGTTTTCCGGTTCCTCTCTTAGCTTGCTCGGGAAGTTTTAGACATCGCGGCCGAAATGGTGAAGTCTGGAATCACTACGGAGGAGATAGATCAGGCTGTGCATCAGGTAAAGGTCCTTCCTCCTGCGGGTTACCCTGCAGCCCACTGTTATGACTCATCCTCCTCTTCCTCTCTCTATAGGCCTGCGTAGCAAGAAACTGCTATCCGTCGCCACTTAACTACTACAACTTTCCCAAGTCCTGCTGCACGTCCATCAATGAGGTCATCTGTCACGGGATCCCTGACAGGAGACCCCTTCAGGACGGAGACATTCTGAACGGTACACCCACCCTCTCCGGAAAACTCCGGAATCAGTTGACAACACCTTCGGAAGTTACTGGAAAATAACCAAATATATTTGGATGTAAAAATGTTTGGTTGGAGCGGAAACGTTCTTTTAAATGAGCTGCGATTAAAGTTTCTGAAAGTGTGCTCAAAGTTTTAGAAGTGAAAATGTAGTCTGCTCGAGACTGATGTTTAGCGTTTGCTGCCAGTGCAGGTGTAAGTGAAGGGTCAATGACTGACAGGAGCATTAGTTACTCCCCAATGGGTCCCTGGACCTGTGTGGAGTTACACCCCCTCAGAGGGGTTTTTGTTATAAGCCTACATATATGTATCCCTCTTCTCTACCAGTGGACATTACCGTGTACAGCAACGGTTACCATGGAGACCTCAACGAAACCTTCTTTGTCGGTGAGGTGGACGAAGGAGCCAGAAAGCTTGTGCAGACGACCTACGAATGCCTTATGCATGCCATTGATTCAGGTAACACCTGTCCATCACTAGGGCAACTACTCTGTATGTAGGTCTCCATGAATTTTGAAACGTGCCTTTAGTCAAAATGGGCTTGTTGTAGACTCCAGTTTGTAAGCTGAATTGGAAAATGCTGTCTTGCTGATCCTTCTCTCTGACCAGGGTTAAGCAACAAACGTCTAGACAATAGTTTAAGCCACAGTGAACAGAGGGTAGCTTTAATCGCAGCTGACTCCCTCATTGGCTGACCCTTATTCCCCTGGCATCTCCCACACATGGCCATCAGTAAAACCCGGAGTTCGGTACAGAGAGCTGGGGAACATCATCCAGAAACACGCCCAGGCCAATGGGTTCTCTGTGGTGCGAAGCTACTGCGGCCATGGCATCCACAAGCTGTTCCACACCGCTCCCAACGTGCCACATTACGCCAGTGAGTAGGGGAAGTCGGCTTACTGCAGTATCGCTCTCAACTGTTTTCTGCTACAGATCAACCTTGTTTACCGTTTTTCTTACCCCCAAAGAAAACAAGGCAGTGGGAGTCATGAAGCCAGGCCATGTTTTCACCATCGAACCCATGATCTGTGAAGGTCAGTCTCCTTTTCCTGCAGGGCGGAAAGCTGGCAACTTCTAAACAGACTAGCATCATGCAGTTATGTGAATTGGCATCTGTAATTTCCTGTAGGTGTTCCTCTGCCCTGTGTTGCCTGGGTTAGGCTCAAAGCATAAGAAGATGGCTATATAGATGGCGTTTAATACTGTTTTGACCCGAATACAAGTGTGTTTCTTTGTAGAAATGCCATCTTAAAAACTGGGCTGGTTTTACATTCGACTAGAATTTATATGTCATTACACACGTACAACAGTAGATGGCAGTAATCCCCACCAGCTGGCTAGAGTCCAATAGGGAGAACGACTGAAAGAAAACGAGAGGCTATAAAAACACTGCCAGTTACCAAGAATTAAGGTGAGGTCCTGAAAAACATGAGTTGGGGGGAGGGGGGATTGCAAGAAAAATGCGAGCCTGTGGGGGGGGGGCTGTTCCAGAGAGAAGATTGTGCAACTGGACGAGGGGAGGGTGGAGGCGAAAAATATCTTGTGCGGTTATGGGAGGGGCTGGGCGTATAATAACAATGTCTGTGATAATATCAGCCTCATTAGGAAATGGCCTTAATTGTTGTTAATAAATGTCTTTGCAAAGGCTAGTAAGACCATAAGTAGGCAGCAGAAAAGTTAATTTATTAATGTAAAGAGTTCAGTCTAGAAAGGCAGATTTCTCTGCAGTTGTGGTTTTTATTTGTCCTTGTTTATTCTTGTAAGTGATGTCAACAGCTATATATGCTTTTATGAGTATGTCTTTTTTCTTATAACTCATATTGTTTGGTTTTTTTGTCTGCATCATTTTAGAATGTTAAATGTAAGTAGATGGTATTAGTTGGCTTTTTAAGTGAGGTATTTTTTTTCCAAGTATCTTCATTACACAGCAATTAAAACACATACAATTAAACAGCTGGAGTCCATGACAAGTTTCGTAATCAAACATATTTAAAACAATAGAGATTCCAATACCAATAATAAAAACATATAGTAATACTATGTTAATCTCCTGAAACATGTTAACTGAAGTATATTTGATGACAAGGTCACATGGTTTGATGACTCGTGCTTTTAGGAGGCTGGCAGGACGAGACGTGGCCCGACGGCTGGACGGCGGTGACACGGGATGGCAGGCGCTCGGCCCAGTTCGAGCACACGCTGCTGGTGACAGAAACCGGCTGCGACATCCTGACTTGTCGCTGGAACGAGGACGGGAGGCCCCACTTCATGACTCAGATGTAGAGCAGGACAGAAACACTGCCAGACACCACAGTGTGTGTAGGTGCACTGGCTTCTCGGGCACCGTCCCACAATGCACCTGCAATGTCCCATACACAATTCTCCCTTTTTGCCTTTTTACGACATTTTTAAAACCTTCCCCCCCCCCCCCCCACCCCCCCAGTGACACCTGTACAGTTTTATAGTAGAGTCTCTCTCTTGAAATAAGTCTCCATTAAAAATTTCTGGCCGTAAAAGAAAAAATGCTTATATAAGTGGTTTTCATAAATTATTGCTTAATGTCTGTATGGATGCGATGTAGTGTGGATGCTAAGCTATGGTCCTATGGAATGTACTCATTAGAACCGGACAATATGGGTCTTTCACAGTGGTTACAGGCCTCGATGCATTATTCCAATTTCGTATTTTGACTCAGCGGTGTTAATGAGCTACACAGGGTGATGCTGTTTTTTTCTTTTTTTTTTTTTTTACAGAAATAGAATGTACATAGCTGTGATTCACACATTCAGCTCTGTTCACTTGGTACTCCAAGAGCTTGCACACCAAAAAGTGAAGGTACAAACAGCCAGTTAAATAAACGAATTATTGTTAATGGATTGTTTGAAAACCCTTGGCTAGTTCTTTCATTGTTTGGTTCTTTATACCTTTTCCATGTGTTTTTGTGTGTGCTCAGCCGGTATTCATAGATGGAACCATCTTTTCTGCTCTAGACAATGGGGTCATTTGGTGCAAGATCAGTATCTAAATTTACATCCTGAACAAATGGAAAGTGTATATAAAAATGAAATGATTAGTTGAAGAATTTGTATAATGTACATCTATCCTTCCAGCCATCCATTCTTCTCCAGCATTAGGGTCCCAGGGATTGATCTGACTGTAATCAAAGAGGTGGGATCTTAGGAAAGGTGAGCCTTTGTAGCATAACATCCATCTGGGCATAGGAAATAAACCTCTTGCGTATTAAGCATGAGCAAAGAAACGTTTGGTATGAATAGGGCAAAATGTCAGCCATATAAAGTCTGGTTATTCACACACCTATCTGTAGTTGTATTCTGTAAGCGAGAGATGTGTAATCTTGGAAAAAATTTGGGAAGTTATTACTAATGTCTGCACCACAAAATTAAAAGTCTGGAACTATTGGGTATGTCGTATTCGTAGCTATGCATCAGGGGGTTTCTGGTGCATTCTCTGGTTTCCTCCAATAGTCTGTGCATTCATCTGCCTATCTTCTAAGTGCTTCTCCTGATCAGGGTAGTGGAGGGGATGCCAATTCATCACTGGGACCATATATACATATACACACTAACACAGTCATACACTATGGACAAATATAAAGCCATTTAGCATGCTGTTGGACTGTGGAAGGAAACTTAAGTGCTTGGGGGAAACCTGCACAAGACGGGAAAACATACAGAGCAGAGGCTGGATTCTTACTCCCAAAGCAGAGCTCACACAGCAGTGTTACTCATAGATGCTCTGTTGATCTCAAGGGGAAATTCTGATGCATACAGCAGCAAAAGGAACATCGAGTGCACGGATGCTAGCACACAGCTCAAAAAATAAATGAATTAAAAAAAATACACATAAAAATACAAATCAACAGGGGGTGTCCATGAATGCGCATAAGCAATAAGCAATAACCAATCAATACTGGCGATTGAGTTTACTCTCCACCCACGACGGAGATCGCAGCACTGATTGGTAGTTCCAGATAGTCCCACCCACCATGGGTCGCCATCCCTTTCCGTATAACCAACATTGATTGGTAGTTCGGAATAGTCCCACCCACCACGGGGTCACCATCGCTATCCGTATAACAACATTGATTGGACGTTCCAGATAGTCCCACCCACCACGGGTCTCCATCCCTATCCGTATACCCTCCACGTAGTTCCCGGAAGTCGGCCGAGCGGGTGACAGTTGTGGCGGCGACTCTTCATGGCAGCATGGTTACTACCTGGATATATTTTTAAATTAAGGTGAGTAGCACATTTCATTTATCGCGACATGCTAATTCTGTTTAGAACGTTTCATCTCGTCTTATCTTCTTTCGGGAACCAGTAACTCCGGCGTTTCTGAAAAAGAAAGTTTAAAAAAACAAAAAAAAGCCGGCAGCTCTGAGATGGAGGAGCGGCGGAGAACCTTCATCCTCTTCAGGCTTTCATCTCCTTACGTCCCTTCCTACGCGGATGCGTCTGTAGCGAGTAGCGCTGCTGTGTGTTCTCTGTGTAGTTTATTTATTTGTTTGTTTGTTTGTTCTGTGTGTTCGAGCAGGAGTTCAGCCCGGCGTACGATGAGAGTTCCGCAGAAGATAGCAGGCGATCCTGCCAGGAGCCGGACGCACACCGTCCCATGCCGGGTCTGCCCCGAGTGAAGATGTCGAGCCGATCCGAAAAGGACCACTTCGTGGACGCTGCCTTTGGCGGAGAGCCTCGCTGGAAACGTGCTGCCTAGCCATGTGACGGCGGGTGGCGGGTGGTCGTCTCTGACCTTACAGAATGCCTCGTCTGGAAGACATCGCCAATGTCGCCCTAAGGGTGCCCAGCATCCTGATGCTGGACTTACTGTACAAATGTGACATCGACAGCTTCACAGAGCACCTCAAGGCGAGAAACGAAGACATGCTGTTTAAATACAAATATGTGGTTTGGAATATGTATTATGTCGGTGAGTATACAGCATGCATGCATATCCCAGCTATGGGGCACTAGGTCTGCTGTCCACTGTTTCAACTGATGATCGGACAAATGATGTTTCAGAACCCGTGGTGCGTGGGAGTATCCCACAACCAATCAATGCTGGTCATTCAGGGTGCTCCCACCCACCTCAGGTATTGAAGCCTCATTTGTCCCATCACTAATTTAAATGTGTCTCGATTTGAAATCAATAAGCTGACTGTAAATAGTATAAATGTAACAGCGTTGACGTGGTAAACGAGAATTGACCACCCTGTTTGAGGCGATTTTCTTGGGCTTCTCTGCATAAACGTTGAGGTTCCAGAGTGCTTCAAAACTTGTTTGCAGACCCATTTTATAAAGAAATGTTTCACCGTGTGTAATTATTGGTAAACAAGCTTTCTCATGTTCCTGCATTTTTCAACCATTTATACATTTTTTTTTTTTTTTTTTTTCCCCCCAGCTCAGAGCTATGTATGTTTTTGGGATAATGGAGCCCACTTTTAAGGCTGACATTGTGAATTTTCCCGCTCAGTGAATCGCAATGCGGCCGTTTCACCTGCAGGTCACGTGATCAGCGTGGTGGTGCTGGCCCTGCCCTTGAGGCACATCGTGCGGCTTTACCTGTACGTGCTGACGGGCCTGCTGCTCTATGTGGGACACCAGATCTCCAGGTGTGTAATGGGGTCCGCTGGCTTAGGCTTCTTCCTTTGCTTCCATCCTATCAGCACTTGCCATCCTCTTAGTAACACATGTGTTAGTGATTGTACATTAGTCTTGGCTTATATTTGTGCTTCTCATCTGATTATTTTTTTTTTCCCCTTCCTTAAACGCAGAGACTATGTGCGTGGAGAGGTGCATTATGGGTACGAGGGTGCTGTTTATCTGGATTCGTTGGCTTTCAACCGTTTTGTCACCGCACTCACAAGTAGGTCATCACTGCACCAGCTCTAAAGTAGAAAAAAAAAAATCATTACTACTGAGAAAGCAAGGTGTAAAAGTGTATTCCTGTTTGTTTTGTTTTCTGCTTACTCCAATTAGCATTTGACCCCATATTGTAGTATTGGCACATTGCTTTGTTTATGCACTGCAGTCATGCACATTTTTTCATGTGGGAAAGATGGTATTTAATAGATTTTGTAATATTTATCGTTAAATGTAACGTTAATGCTGGCATGGCATCCCGGGAGCTTGGGGTTCTAAACCCAGGTCCTGCTGTGACTGCACAGTTCGCATGATCTTCCCATGTTGCATGGGTTCTTTCCCTGGGGTACACTGTTTTCCTCCATTAGCTGTAGGCAAGACAGGAAGGTGAGTTAATCAGATTGCCCGTAGGGTGTGTGTGTGTGTGTGTGTGATTGTGTGATTGTGTGCAGATTCTGCCATCCCTTGTGCCCTAACCTTCCTCGGATCAGGTCCAAGCTCACATTGAACCTGCACTGGTTAAATGGTCATGAAAAGCAAATGGTTTGAAGCGTCACACTAAACCTCTGTGCTTCTGCAATGTGTCCTTTGAACTTGCGTCTCTCGACAGGTGTTTCCTGTTGTGTGTGTGCATTTAGGTGCCTTTCTACCCGCTCTTTTTTTTCCCTGTCTTATGTCTCTCTTGTTACTGTATGTTCCTGTCTGTCCAGGCCAGATTATTCTCAGCACCTTGTGCGCCTTCCTCATGAAGACCAGGCAGGTGTGGCTCTTCTCTGCTCACCTGCTCCCCCTGCTGGCGAGGCTGTGCGCCGTGCCGCACTCCACACTGGTCACAGTCAGCTCCTTCGCCACAGCCCTCACCGGTATTGAGGCGGTCGTCTTCCTGCTCTCCAACTTCTTTGTGCCCTACCACCTGGCTCGTATGGTGTTCAGGGAGGTCCAGCGGCTGGAGGTGAGAGCCCGCCCTGTGACCCACAAGGATAGAATGCCAAAGAGCCGGATTAATAGCAGAGGGTCATGTGACGATATCAGTCCATGATTTAATTTGAATATTTGGTCTTGGAAGTTAAAGCCGATGAGCCACTCTGCGCAGCATATAATGTAGGTTTACGACACACCTCAGCAAAATTCTAAATCTAAAATCGTGTACATGCTTTTAGTTTTATAAATGTGGGAACGGCATAAGATTTACTTGGACCGAAGAACACTGAGGTAAGAAATCAGGAAATCTGTGGTATCATATTTTTATGTGACTGCTTCCGGAAGGTTGTGCTTTATGCAAAAGGCTATTCTCACTCTCCTGCCTCTTCACTTTTCTCCCTCTCCTCTTGTACAGACCATTGAGCTGTACAGGCTGCTTGCAGTGGGAATCTCCCTGTGGAACCAGTTTGCTGTCCCCACTCTCTTCAGTGTCTTCTGGTTTGTGCTGTTCCTGGTCCAGATCTACTCTAATGCCACAGCCAGCAATAATTTTGTCGGCCACCAGGGGGTGCTGTTCGTCTTGCTTACCAGGTATGGCCCCATGTATTAACTACATTTGTGTGAGCTGGATTCTCCAGCAAATGAAGCAATCTTTTTGGTTTTCCTGGGGTTCATGTATTAATCAACACCAAAGCTGAGAAAAACTTGTGCTTTTGAGATCTGGACTCATTTTAACAATGATTTTTATTCATTTTTTAATCTATGCAGCAAAGACTGGTCATTTGTTGGCTTAAATTAGTGGGAGAAAATAACTAAAAACAATAGTGTCCAGTCTAAGTACTTTGGATTCACTTAGGCCAACAGTGAATTAATGTAAATTCCAATAAGTGGTCATTTTTTTCAGGCAGTGTGTAGGTCTGTGCAGTTTCTTTCTAACAGTTACAATCTAACATTTAGTATCTCTTATTCAATTCATTTTGGAGCCCTTTTTTCCTCTGTTGTCTTGCCTTGCATGGAAGCTGTTGCCACTGTTACCAAAATGGCACAGTGACTGAGCATTCTGTAATAATTGACATTTAAACAGCCAGACTCCACTTCTATAACTGACACAGTTCCCAGAGCAAAAATGCCAGTTTTTTTCAGTGGTGATGAGTCCAGAAGATGCCTTGGATCTAATATGACCTACAGGTCATAGTATGTCTAATGTACCATCATTCCGAATGGCACTTGTCTAAGCCTTCGCCCCCCCCCCCCCTTCCGCCAAACATAACACTTTAGTTATTACTCTCAACACTTTTTTACAGACGTAAGAATCTTAGGTACGACTTACTTACACTTTGTTTTGTGTAAACTGGGTATTCTCACGTACGTTTGGTTACTGCACTGTGCTTAACATGTAGTGCACTGACTGAAATGAAGGTGTTGGTGGCCTGCATGAATCACTGGTCATTTAAGCACAGAAATACGTACAGAATGACAACTAAAACTTTTTTTTTTTTTTTTGGCTGTTGTAGATTTGTGCATTGAAATTAGTACGTGGTGTGTGTGTGTTTCATTAATTTCTTGAAGAGGAGAGTGCACCTCTTGTCAGCTTGGGGCTGTCAGTGATGTGGTCGAACAACGAAGATTTGGTATCTTTCATGAATGGGATTATCATGCTGACTGCTTGAATCCACAGCCTAATGGTTACTTAAGTGTTTTTAAATCCTGGTCCTCTACTATTTTTGAGTTGCTGTGCTCAGACGTTCGAATCAAACTTGTTTGTTTGTGCGTGTGTGCGGCAGTGTCTCTGAGTGCTGTGCCACACCCTACTCCCTGCTTGGCCTGACCTTTGTGGTGTCTTACCTGGCCCTGGGCCTGCTGAACCTCTGCAAGTTCTACCTGGGCGGTTACGCGGCAGTGCAGAATGAGAACGTCATGCACAGGTGAGCAAAGCCCGGATAGCCCTCTACGGTTAGCCTGCGTGCTTAGATCTCCCTGAAGGGAGCTGTTTGTTCCTGCCTGTCTGTCTGTCCCCAATGGGAGATATTTTAAATAAAGTTACAAAGAACAGGCAGCCCTGTTGCCTTGCACCTGCAGGGTTGGGTGTTCGAATCCCACAGGTTCTCCCTATGTTGTTTATCTTCATAAAATATTATTTTTGCATTGAAGATGGCAATCATTGAAAAGTCTCACAAACCTAGAAATGAAAACGCACTTTGTTTACGCATGTTGGTGTCTCTGAGTATGCGTACGTTGTATGTTGTCATGGTGTCCTTGTCACATGCGTGTGACCATTTTTTCTCACACTCACAGAGGGGTGACAGAGGGAGTCACCCTGCTCCTGTTAGCCCTCCAGACTGGCCTTCTGGATATGCAGGTGCTACAGCGCACCTTCCTCCTCAGCATCATCCTCTTCATTGTGGTCACCTCCACATTGCAGTCCATGATAGAGATCACTGACCCCATCATATTAGCTCTGGGAGCATCTCGCAACAGGTAAGATGCTGCCGCATTAAGTAATGGGGCACTAGAAAGGGGTGGGGTATCTGTAGGGGGTGGAGCCTGTTGTCCAGCCACACCCATCTTTCTTCCCACCCCCCAGGAGCTTTTGGCGGCATTTTAGGGGCCTCAGCATGTGCCTGTTCCTGCTAATCTTTCCCGGGTACATGGCCTACAAGATCTCCCAGTTCTTCCACATGGACTTCTGGCTGCTCATCCTCGTGTCCTCCTGCATGCTGACCTCCCTGCAGGTAGGAGCCAAACAGCCACACCTTCATAATGAGGAGCAGTGAGATCGGTGTCATGTGACCAGATCTGAAGCGTTGGTGTTGCCTGACAGCATGTTACATGTTCTCCAAGCAACCCTTGGTTTTTCATTGCTGTTTTGTGTAATCTTTATCTTGCTCAGTCTCCTGTGTGATTAGTATCATTGATGTTGTGCTGTAATTGAATGTTTTTTAGGTATTTCAGTGTATGTCAATCAACTTTGACACACTGCTGATTTACTTCGGCCTGTAGTTCAATCAAGCAGTTGAGTTTTTGGGTAAAATGAAAACCTGCAGAAAGTGCACCCCAGTAGGACTTGGCTGAAGGTCTCTGGGCACAGATATAAGGACTTGGGTTTGGGGGGGGGGGGGTGTAGCTGTCCATGTGCTCCTCCACAGGTCATTCAGACATTTCTCAGAAGCGTCTAGAATGTTCATCTGGAATGTATGGTTTACCTGGGCATCTGGTCGCAGTTTTTGACCGTGTTACACGTGGAGAGAACTCCCCAAGCTCTGGTCCACAGCAAGTAAAGGGCCACTCGCTCTGTCCGCCCAGGTGACAGGAACCCTGTTGATCTACTCGCTCTTCATGGTGGAGCTGGTGCGGCAGGACCCCATCGACAGCCTGGACGAGGTCATCTACTGCGTGAACGCAGTGAGCCGCGTGCTGGAGTTCCTGGTGGCGCTCTGCGTGGTGGCCTACGGCACTTGGGAGTCGCTGTTCGGCGAGTGGAGCTGGATGGGTGCCTCCGTCATCATCATCCACTCTTACTTCAACGTCTGGTTGCGCGCACAGTCCGGCTGGAGGAGCTTCCTGCTGCGTCGGGAGGCCGCCAAGAAGATCAACTCCCTGCTCCGGGCTTCTGCCGAGCAGCTGCACCACCTCAATGACGTTTGCTCCATCTGCTTCCAGGTCAGCTAGGGACCGGGGGTGGGACATTATATTATTGCAGCGGTGCTATAGGTCAATAATAGTGTCACTCTACTACGGATTGTGAACAGGACCACTTAGCACAGGAATGGGTGATGTAGTTTACTGGAGAACCAGGCGTTGTTTTTCCAGAGTTATAGGGATCATGCTAATGAAGCATAATGATTGAAAAAAAATTTTTAGAATAGCCATGAAGGAAAATCAAAGAACAGTGATTTGAGACAGGACAGGTGTAAGGGTCTGGACACATTTAGAGGGAGAAAGAACATTTATAATGCCAGTGAAACGTTTTCTTTCCTACTATGATACTGTTTACAACTAAAGTATTAAATGATGAGCCAGAAATTAAAAGATATACAGTTTATTAAAAAAAAATAAGCAATTAGAGTTAATTGGCAGGCAGATGTTGTGGCTCAGTGGTCAGCACTGTTGTCTCATGCCTCCAGGGTTGTGGGTTCGAGTCCTGCCTCCACTATATGTGCGTGTGCAGTTTTTATGTTACCGTGTGTGCCAGGTGGGTTTTTTTTTTTTTCCCCCCACACACTTCAGTGTCTTTTCCCAGTCCAGAGACACGCGGTTAAACTAATTGGCATTTCTAAATTGCCCATTGCGCGCGTCCGTGTGTGTGCGCGCGCGCGTCCGTGTCCTGCAGTGTCTGTCTAGAGCCTTCTGCACAGTGCTGCTTGGATAGGGTCTGTACCAATGCCATAGTTAATTTGTGGTACAAATTAGGGCTCGATTGGTATAAATACTGATGCAGATTTTAAGGAGCTAAAAATTCCAGTCTGTACTTTTTGCTTATTTAATGTTTTTTTTTTTGTGTCAAAATTTACACAGACACCATTTGTTTTAGTGAAAGTGCTTTACTGATTGATATGATTGGATCAGTTTCTCAAAATGTCAAGTCTCCGTAGATTTTAAATAAGCCACTGTAACTCTCATGTTATGCAACCATCAAGCATGACCAGTTATGAAGTACCTTGTTTGTTCTGGTTTTCAAAAGCACCTTAAAGATGACCCGCGTTCACACAAAGAGCGTCAACTTTGGGAATGAAGGTTTCGTGTGGTATGATACAAGATTTTGAATCCCAGTCGATTTACTAAATCCCAGGCTACAAGTAAGTCATTATAATACAGGATAGGTTCTCAACATTCTCTTTAGTCCGAGAGCTCCTGTTCGTTTTAGCAAGGTTAAAGGAGACATTATCTGTGCTTTTATTGGTGGATTTTTCCAATAATGCTGATGAATTTGCTGAACTTGGTTTCTAAATTTCAATTTTTAAAAGATCAGCCATCTTCTATTTGTTTAATCCTAGTAAAACTACTTGAATTATTGCTAGAAATTTTTTGAGGTAGGCCTTGCCATTTCCTCCTGCAGGTCCTACCCAGGGTACTCCTGGACATTAATATTTTTGTTGATAATCCATGCCGCTGCCAGTTTAGCTGTTTTGGACCTTTCTTACTTTTAAAGGTATATTACTACTCACAGTTTCAGTCTTCTGGCAGATGGCAGTGGCTGTGCTTTATAAACCCCGTGCCCGTGAATCCCCATAATGTTGCGGTGAAATTCCTGCTGGAGAGAAACACAGCCCACCGTGTTATCAGCATGGACGGTAGCCATTGGATGAGGCACAGCGTGCAGCGTTCCATAAACATGAGGTTTTGCGCCAAAGAGTTGCATATGTCTCAAGTGTCCCGGGAATGTTTTGCGTGCATCAAAACCAGCCTCAGGGTGGCATTCTTTCTTTCGGTATAGCTTTTCCTCTTGGCACAGCACCTTCTCATAGATCCCAGGTTTGTGATGAGCTGGGCGTAGTGCCGCGTGGCCAGCAGTTCAGTGTAGTCATTGGATTTTTAGTGGCCCCTCTGACCCTGGCTTTTTGTCTGATGCAATTCTTGTTGTGTATATTTTTTTTTAAATACAACATTCTACTTTTTTTGTGAGTTTGTTAGAAAAGTATGTTACTCGTACGCATTCTGTCCAACTTGGAATATGGCTTCTAGGGTTTTAGCTATATAAACGGTGTCTTATCTACACAGGAGATGAACTCTGCTGTGATCACACACTGTGGGCATTTCTTCCACGGAAACTGTCTCCGCAAGTGGTTGTACGTCCAGGAGACCTGCCCAATGTGTCACCAACCCATCAAGCCCACTATGTCGACCCAGACTGCCGGTGAGGCCCAGGCTGCTGGACAGGCCCAGGCCTTCCCTGCAGGTGGTAGGAATCGGGCCTCTCTAGTAGAAGGGCACGAAGATCAAGCTTTTAGCCCGGGACAAGTTACAGATGTTGGTCCTGGATGGGCTCCCCAGTCTTCGTCGAATGAGCTGCAGGAGGAAGCTGAGCGAGGGGGAGAAGACCTCAACGCCTCAGGTCATCAGGATACATTGTGCAACCTCAATAAAACGTTGGGCCCAGGTCTCCGCTTCAGCTCTAACGGGGAATTTGTGGGGTTTACTGACTCAGGAGAAATGGGTACAGAGCCATGGAGGTCCTGGAACAAAGAGGTCCTGGAAGGCAGAAGTAGCTCAGGTATATCTGGCACACCTCTCGCCAAAAGGGCAGCTGGGTCGCTGTCAGAGGGAGGTCGCCTCTGCGAGCATCCTAAAAACAGACCCAGGGGATTATCGAAAACCGAAGAGGATGGGCGGCAAGTCAGAGGCGCTCCATTGGATGTTGGTCACGATAGCCTTGGTAACACTATTCAAAATGAGCAGAAGGTCTCATCTCCGAGGAGTAATGTCGAGGACGCCACCTTGACATGCATTGATGGCCAAGAAGGACACCCTGTCAGAGACTCAGAGGGCCAAGTTAACGTACCCTCTTACAGAGACGACGTCAAGCCGTCGGGTGCGGTGATTCAGATCCCGCCGGACTACGGGTTGAAGGGAACAAACTGCATGGCCAGCAGTGTGGACTGCAAGGTTTCAGGATATAAGAATGGAAGCACAAGCAAAGAGATTGACTCTGACTGCAGTGGTCCTTCTTAGAACCTAGTGGAGGCTGCAGCCAGCATCCCAAATACGAATGCCTTCTGTACAAGACAGTCTTTGAGTGTGTTACCCTTTACTCCATAAAAATCATGCACATATCCAGATGTTTGTGTTCCGCAGAGTAGAAAGGGGGACATTCACTAGCATATATAATTATAATAGAATAAAATGTGATATACCGACAGCACCAATTGTTTACAAACAAAACAAACTGGAAAAACTAAATGAAATGGATCTTTTATACAATATTGTGTGCTCTAAACCATTGCTCTGCAGCACGTAAATTCAGATTAATGCAACAGTACCAATTCTTTATTTTGCCATTAACTTTTTACAGTTTAATAGTCGTTGCCTTTTATACATTTTTCAGATTGCAATAATGTGTTGTATGTTCACATTTCAATTTTTGGTTGATTCACTTCTGCATTTTTGTTTTTCCAAAGTCAGTTTTCAGTTCAGATGTTGTATGCTCTCTCGGTGTTATGCACCAGTTTTTGTTGGACTTGTGAATGACTGATTTGTGGTGTGTTTGGTACAAGTTTGCCTTTCAAAGCACAAATATTACCAACAAAGCCTCGGGTGGAGTTTGCCGTCTCAGAACTGTGATGTACCGAAGGAAGGAAAAAAAAAAAAAAAGCTCACTATAAATGGTACAATACCCTCGTACATGGTCTGCTTGTGTGTACATTCATTTGTTTGTTTTTGTAAATTGGAGGAGCTTGTGTGGCTCCTAGGGGGCTGTTTCCACATCCCTATCACGTGGCTGTTTGACCCCACCACACCCCTCTTCTGCATTTGGCTTTAACTGGTGGCTGGAAGTGCAAGGTAGTCGGAAGATTGGGATTATGACACAACATCACGATTTCCCAATCTTAAATATAGCTATCAAATGTGCAGGTTGGCTTTCATTCTGGATGAGTTTTTAGTTGCCCTTGGTTGAGCTGAGGTTTCCTTGAAGAACAATTTTGATTTATTTAAATGGAACATTTCATTTGGAGTTTTTTGCCCATTGCAAGGATTTTTACCTAATACAATTTCTAGATCTTAAATATACTCAGTATGTAATCTGACTTCAGTTATTGAAAGCTGATTAACAGCTCATTTTGAAGCATACACAGTGAATTAAACACATTTAAACAGCATTTATGATGTTGAGGCTTAATAAGTGAAGGATTTAATTTCCAAGTTAAGATTAGCATACATATATGAGTAAAGGGAGGGTATTCTAAATGAATATTTACATAGCATTGCTCAGCAGCATACTTGTTTATGACCTTAGCCATCAGCTTTAATTGAAGGACTTGATTATAAAAGGTGCTGTATGTTTAAATCATTCTTGCTTTCTGTAGATTACAAAGAACGTTTGGCCATGGCCAGGGTTTTCTCTACAAGCTGTTGGCCAGTTGCGCAGGGAAGATAACAATGAGGATAATTCACATGGAAGGTTCATAGTATGTATTGACTCCAAATCAACAAAATTGGCTGCTTTTTTTGCGATCTTTTTAAAAAGTTGGTCTCATACTTCCGCACTATTTCCTGTCACAGAGCATTTCATCATAGAATGTTGTATTTTGAGGAAAAGAATGAATAATATGAGTTTATATTTCAGTAGAAGTGAACAAAAGTTTCTGATGGTGACACTAAGGAATACGTTTTCATTTAAGGTGATTTTTCAGGTAATAGACTTTGATGTATTTCAAAGAAGAAACATCTGAATGCTTCACATTCATTACACTTTGAGGCAAATCTCTCCGCTTTTATCTCAGAGTTCATCATATGCCATTATTGTAAATAAGAATGCAGTATATTGGGCCTCATCCACTGATAGACATTTCCTTGAGCACATTAGAGAATTATGCAACCATCAGACCAGTGCTGTGTATTTATTCTCTGTCAGAAGGTGCAGTGATCTGCACCAACACTGACTCTGAGTTGATTCTATTTTCTCTGATTCTTTCGAACCATGGAAAGCACAAAAAGTACAACAATAATTATGATTGATAATTACAGGTAAACGTGCTGTAAGTGGGTATTGAACGGGGGATAATTATTCTTTCAAACAGGGACATTGGATGTTGTGTAACCACCGTTACTAGATTGGTCCACTATTCCATAACCTTTTATGTAATATACATTTCCTACTAATTATATGGTAATTCATCCATCTTCCAGCTGCTTGTTCGGGTCAGAGTCATGGGGAGATGTGGTAACATTCAGTGTCACATAGATGCAAAAAGAGAAATTAAGGTGGATTAAAGGACATTTAATGTTACTGGATTTAGAGTTGTGTATTCCAGGATATTAATGTTGCTGGACAAAAATAATATTAAATGTCATTAAACCAAAACATGATCAGCGCTATACATTCCATGAAACTAGTGAAGGACGTAACTGTTCATTACTATTTTAAAACAGGCATAAAAATGTGCAAATGTGTGCTTGTTTAGTTGATATTCATCCATGTATGTAGCTTTACAGTACACTGAGACAAATTTGGATAAGGGTGTCTAATTAGCAAAATGGTGCAAATTGTATTATATATATAGGAGTATCGTTTCTTTGCGAGTACTTGCCGTTTTCTTAATGATTTAACTCTTGCATCCCCTAACTTGACTAATAGGTAACAGTGCGTCATTTGGGGAGAATGACAGGGCTCAACTGTAGCAGTGACCACTAGAGGGCAGCAACTCGCAGTTTATTGGGAATGTGGGAATGTTGTTTTCTAGTGTTGCGCCCCGAGCCCAGCTAAGCATGAAAAAAAGTAGAAAAACCGTATATGTCAGATGTCTCAGCGTCTTTAAAAATAGAATACAAAAAGCTGAAAAGCAGGCATTAAAGGGCAGATATTACTAGAACACCAGGTTAGTGAGAGTTATACAAATACAATGCTGACAAGGACAACAGAAAAACGGAATGTTGTCGAAAATACAGAGTGGGTTCCTACAGCTGGGAGGTTCTTCACTCATCAAATGTACATTTTCCTAAGGATGTGTATAAATGGTCATACGTGCAGTGGGTCGTTGTTTGATTTATCATCCTCTCGTGCCTAGAACTTGTGTATTTTTCCTGAGTGCTAAAAAGGACATCTCATTTACTGCAGAGCTACGGCCTGCTATTGTATTTTTGTGTGAATTTCCTGACTTCCCCCAGGTCTATAATTGTTTTCAGATGCACCATACAGACAGACAATTCTTTTAACACGTCACTAAAGGCTTGATTTTTCTCTGGCAATAAAAAATAAATTCAACCATTCAATTTGAGAATTCCAAATTTTTTTCTTAACATTAACCAGAAAGCTTCTAAATTGTTATAAAATGTAAGTGAAAATGATGTACTATTAAATTGAACAAATAAATAAAATGATCAATTTCATTATAAAAAATGAGAAAAAAATAATAGGAGCAATTAATGTGTGATTATGGGTTTTACTAGTCAACCAGACAAACAATGTACTGTTGTTAATTATTATGATTTAGTTATGGGGGCAACAGTGGCTCAATAGTTTGTGCTGTCGCTTCCTACATCGAGGATTGGGGGTTTGAACCCTGGCTTCAGCTCTTGGTGTGTGTGGAGTTTGTATGTTTTCCCTGTGCTTTGTGGGTTTCCACCTGCAGCCCAAAGACATGCGTTGTAGGCTAATTGGGATGCTGCATCGTCCATAGTGTGTGACTGACTACGAGTGCATGTGTGCCCCCTTCCCTGTGTCCAAGACTGGCTGGGATAGGCTTCAAGTCCCCCCACAACCCTCAATAGGATTAAGTGGTTTAGTGGACGGATGATTTAGTTATGACTCATAACTATGTGTCTGCATTTTTTGTGACATACACATGCACTATTTTTAGCGATAATGTTTTTTTTTTTCTGTGAAAAGTGAAATCTGCGATTTTTCAAGACAAGATATGGTCATAATCCTTGGACCCAAAGCCTAGAGAGTGTGCATTTTTAGCATTAATTTGTAAAATGTCAACATCAATGATGAACCATGCAAGTTTGATGTTATTTTTGAGCTCTGACCTCTTAATTCATCTTAAAGGAACTCTGGTTTTGTCCCACAGTCCAAAAACATGTAGTTATGTGAATTTGTGTAACTAAATTGCTCAAATGCAAGAATGTATGTCCAAGAATCCCCCTGCTTCATGGCCTGTGCTTCCAGGGATAGGGTCTTCATGACCATGATATTGTACTCCCTTTGTTATTTTGGGGGGGTTCACTGATATCCAAAGTAATACAAAGCATGTTTTCTAATGGTGTGTGTTGACTGATCCACAACTGGAATTCCACTTCACTATGGATTGGGACCTGAGCCATGAGACCGAATCTAGATAACATGGGCTCTCTGATCAATGCTGCATTCTAGACTGGTACTTTTTATTTCCAGACTACGACAAGCTTTTTTTGTTGAATTTTCTCAACAGTGCCCATGGCATTTTCTGATAAAGGAGTGCTGAAATGGAATTTTAATCTTGTATGGTGCTGCTTCATTGATGTCATGGATACAAAAAAGCAATAAAAAAAGAACAATAAAACTGCAAGCACAGATAAATACAAATGGTGGGCTATACCAGTGCATGTCAATTCAGACTCCAGCCTGTCCAAATTCTGTTCTATTCCACTGAACAAGAGCAACTTTTCTATGCTCTATAAACACAAGTGTGTTCATGGTAGTGTGACTGACAGGGAACAAGAGAGAAAGATCCAGCATATGTGAAAGTAAAGAACGAGTGGCTTCATTAACACACAAGGCATGGAAATTCAAAGTCAAATTGAAAACAAATGGCACATTGAGAGTGTGAGGAAGTTACAATGCAATGATCACATGGTCTGTTGACAGTACATATACAGTAAGTATACAGTAATGGATAGACACCTGAGATAAGAGGCTTGCTATTTCAAATACTGAAAATCAAATCTGAGGAAGCATAGTGGCCCATTGAATAGCATTGCATGTTTAGCTTGAAAGCTGGTAGGGACCATGCACAACAATTGCCTCAATTATTAATTTTTCAAAATGCATAATCCTTTGCAGGGTTGCCTGGAGACTATCCCAGGCAGCCTTAGGGCACAAGTTGGGGGGGGGGGGTACCCTGCAATGGGTGCCAACCCATTGCAGGGTACTGTCACACACTATGGACAATTTAGCTATGCCAGTTAGCCTACAATGCATGTCTTTGGACTGTGGGAGGGAATCCTTGAAGCATGAGGAGAACATGTAAACTCCACACACACAACCCTGGAGGTGTGAGGGGAAAATGCTAACCAATGAGCCACTGTGTCCCCCCTGCTTCAGTTCTACACATGTAACACATGGAAGGGACATTTGCAGATTTCCTGAAAGTTGGCCTGGATGCATCCCTAGCATCCTGACTTTGGTCTGCCCCTATGGTTTGAATACCATTTTTATTCTTCGTGTGTGGAATTTGCATGTTCTTCTCATGTTGTGTGGGTTTCTTACTGTAGTCCAATGACAGGCAGTTAAGCTAACTGGTGACTCTAAATTGCCTGTAGAGTATGATTGTGTGTCTGTCTGCTCCACAATCAGCTGACATCCTGTCCAGGATGTGCCGCAGCCTTGTGTCCTTTGTTGCCTAGCATAGGCTACAACCTTTCCCCCCATAACTGTGACCAGAATAATCAGTTACAAGATGGATGGATAGATGATGGATGGATAGATGGAAGTGGATGTATTGCTGTACCTTAATCTGAATGACCTAATTCCATGAGTACTGAGCATAAAACTATGTGTAATTTATGTAGCTATGCAACTAAAAAAGAAATTAATACACAAAAAGTCTGGCTCTGGTCCTACTTAGCTGAAGCCAATGGAACACATTATGATGTTTCCTACAGAGAAAGTGACCTAAACAGTATGGAATAAATTTTCTGGTACTTCAGATGTTGTTGTATTTGGACTTTTCCTTCGGGATATGAAAACTAAGTGCAGACGATCGTGTGACCATCATGTGACCTCCAGAGCCATCACAACACGTACAGAATAATGACCTTTGTGGCGTAAACAGGGTCTTTGCTCTAATTACACGACATTACAGTGATTAAATGATGTTACGATACTTCATTTTTATGATGAACACAGTATATATTCATGGGATTTGAGAAATTTGTTCCACCTTTAATATTTTGAATACAAACAGCAGAACATCCATCCATCCACTTTCCACCACTTATCCAGTTTGTGAGGGCAGCAGTCTAAACAGAAATACTCAGACCTCCCTCTCCCCAGCCACCTCCTCCAGCTCCTCCGCAGGGATACTGAGGTGTTCCCAGGCCAACCAAGAGATATAATCTCTCCAACTTGTCCTGGGTCTCCCCTGGGATTTCGTCCCGGTTTGACATGCCTGAAACACCTCCCTTGGGAAGCATCCAGAAGAAATTCTTGCCAGATGCCTGAATCAACTCAGCTGGCTCCTTTCGATGCAGAGGACAGCGGTTCTATTTTGAACCCCTCCTGAATGTCCAAGCTCCTCACCCTATCTCTAAGGCTGAGCCCAGAAACCCTTCGAAAAAAACTCATTTTTGCTGCTTGTATCTTCGATCTCATTCTTTCAGTCACTACGCATAGCTCATGAGGATAGGAATGCTGGACAGCAAAACATGCAGTTTATTTTTTCATTTCTTGATGTATCTAAATTAAGGGATGCTTGTCAATTTCAGAATGCACTCAGCAAAATATTGTATTAATATGATCTCCTGATCATTTTTAATTATGATAGTGTTTCTCGTGACATATTCCACATTGCAGTGTACAATTTAGCTGTGAGTTACCTGCGTGTCAAGACCCAAGGTACGATGTAGTGCATCGTATATTAATGAGATTTGCACCAATTTTACCTGGAATGCCCAACCTACATTGCCTAGGTACCATGCCTTGGTGAAATTGTATTTTTTGCCCAATATAAACAAATCAAAGGCCTCCTTTACCTATGAATATTGGATATGTAATTACAATAATAATTACAAATGTAATTACAATTGCACAGGAATGCTACAGATTGAATATATATGTGGTGTTGTAACAGTATACTGTTAAATATTAGGTTAATTATTAACGTTATTTTTTAAAACAAATGAGTGCTATTTGTGTCTTAGTGACAGGCAAGACAGACATGCATAAAGATAACTCTTCAGTCATAGAGATTATAAGACCCCAATGAACTCTTATTATGAACTATTTAAAAAAAAAAAGTTATTTTTTTTAACTGCATCAGTGTTTATTCTTTGATCTCCTCTAACTACCATACTTGTCACATTCCCCTCGCTGAAAAACTAACACAGAACTTCTAAACTGCAACTGGCCCACCAGATAAGAGCAGCAACATTTTTACCAATTTTTTTTTTCTTTTTAAATCATTTTCTTAGTTCTGAGTGTTGAAATGCAGACACTGAACTAGCAAATCCTACTTAGACTTCGCATATCTATACATTTTAGTATGCACGGTTAGGAAATGTGAATTTCTTTAAAATCACAATATGATGACACAAACCTGTAAAATCTGACAAAATGTATAGTTGAACACAAAGGCAGGAATTAAGCCTGCTGAACACTGATGACTCTGGCACCTCCACCATTCTCTTAGACCAAGTGCAGGGTCACCTTTAATCCTAAAACTAGTGATCGGACAAATAATACTTCCACCCAACGTGGGTTTTAAAACCCTCATTTGTCCCATCACTACCCGAATCATCTCCTTGTGGTTAGGTAGTGAAATACAATTGCCAATAACAAGCAGGTTTTCTTTTTCTAAAAGTGAAAGCAGGTGACAGATTTTATGGAATTCTATCTATATTTGTGTACGGAATGATCAGTTGGCCAAATGACGCGCATTGTTTAAGCAATCAAATGAAACACTTCTGGTGAATAAACCAAGTAGCCTACAAACTGCAATGAAGCATAATATCGATATGTTGCTGTATTGTTTCAGTTAAATAGGCAATCAATCAATGCGTTTTATTTGTATTAAGGTTTACTATGTAAACGAAACGAAAACTGCTATCAAAACAAATCACTACATGAGAACGTCACCTTATGTGACGTTCATGTGGACTTGTGACCATATGAGATCATGTGGACTCGATCCAATCCTATAGCAAAAATAAACGCATGGTATTGTGTGGCGGAATGCTCCGTGTTGTTTTGCTTTTGTTTTCTTGATACACTGTCTATATTATTGTGAACAAATGAGTCACCTATTAACAGCTAGATCTCGAACTGTAAAACACCTGCATATTAATATTGCGTAAAATGACAGTAGTTGGCGCCGATCCACCCGAAAACGCAATGAAGTGCGGGAAGGAAGGAAGTGAATAATGACAAGACACCGTAAATGACAGGACCGGAGGAGCCTGCGCCACCGTAGACGACGCCTCTTCTGCGCAGTCGCAGAGCGCAGCTTTCGCACGCTGAGGCGCGGTGTGGGCGGAGTGATATATCAGGGGCCCGCCCGCTAGCACGGGTGTGTAGTTCCGGCGGGCGCGGACATCTTGTGTAACTCCGCGAAATAGAACGGATAGCAGGAGAGGGACGGCGCGCGGCTGCGAGCGTTAGCTATCCTGCCGTTGGACCAGTGGAAGACGGTTAAAAAAAGAAAAGGGGAAAACTTTATATTATATATATATATAGGGGAACTTGTGTGGGCGTTTAGTTTTACACGTCTTCGTTGTCTTTACGGTTGCTGTGTGTCGAGGGAGATACCACAGCCATTTAGGTATTTTCTTTAGCGAATTAGTCCGCTAGCCTGCCGAAAGCCGCACCGGGACGGAATGGCGCTGAAACGGATCCACAAGGTTAGTGGTCCTAGCGGCAGCTGGGGGCGGGGGGCTCTCTTCTTCGTCCGGGATGTACGTGCCGCTCTTTCATTTCACTTGGCCGGCTTTTGTCGGCTTCTACGCCGGTGCCGACCTCTACTTTGCCGGTTTCGAGGCTCGGCCCGGATCGGGGGGTTCGGCACCGGTTAGCCGTCTTCCTCGTCCCCGGCTCGCCGGACTGTTAGGCAGCCTTTGGCGGTAGATGTACCAGCTGGAAATGTGTATAATATGGCGGTATGGTAGGGGTACGGGGGCACGATGGCCGGCATTTCGTTAGATGGGAGTCCAGTATGACGGGGTGCCATTGATGGTGAGAACCTGGCTAATCCTGGTCAACAAGATAATCTAACTCTACCAGCCCCTGATTAAAGTTATCGTCTTGCTGGCACTACTTAAATCAATCTCCAATTACTCAGTAATTAACGGGCAGCAATGATGACGTGTTAATTGGCTTTGGCGCGGAGGCTATTAAGGAGCTTTGATTGATTCGCAGCCCCTGTATATCTATCTGTACTGGGGTCCTGCTAACTGCGGGCCAGATCTGGGGTTCTGGGGGAAATGCGTAATGAACTCGGTGTAAGACTGTAGTTATAATTACTGTAAAATTATGGCTGTTTTGTTCTAACACGTAGGGTTCTGTGGAATTGGCTAAGTTGTTTGGTAAACTGGAAGTCATAATTTCACATTAACCTTGAGCAAGTGGTGACTGCTTTCCCAGTTACTTAGTCTTGAAAGAGAAGTGTTTTAGTTGGTTATATTTGCTTTTGTCTATGATTTCCATAAGTAACACATTAAACCTTACTGCTAGGTTTTTGACAGTTCTGTTTTATGTAGAATCCACCTTTTAATTCCTTTCTTGTACATGGATTATAAAGTTGTTCAGTACTGTTACATTTGGCACACCTTGATAAATGGTTGGAGTGATAATTCCTTTTTGTAGGACTTGTTCTACCATACATGGTCTTGTAATGTAACGTGACAGGCTTGGACAGTCATCCCTGGAGTTGTGGTTTGCTCTCTAACTCTTCTTGACTGCTGATGCCAGGCTGTTCCAGAAACTACATATTATCCCTTCCCAAAATGTGTACAGTTGCTTAGTATGTCTTCTGCCTAAACAAAGCTACATGCAATTTTTAGATTTTGTCCTGGTGGTATGACTGGCATATTCTCATTTTAATGAGATTCTGAAGCGTGAAGTTATCTTTAATGGCATGCAGAGTTTTTACTTTAAGGAATTTGGGGCTCTACACAGAGGCAGTTTTACCTACATGGTGGGCTTGTTTCCCTGTGATCCTTAGCAGGGTAGGTGGTTAAGAGATGGTTGGATGGGTGGAAAAGGCTTTTGTAATGTAACCACTAACCAGGTGAATCCAGTTTGTTTCCCTTTAGTGTTGTCTGTTTCTTTTCAGTTTCCTCTTGGTTATGGGTGATAGTCACGTTTTGCAAGGGGTGTAACTTTCATAAGGTGAGGTTCATGAAGATGTTTAGTATGCTTTGATCTTTAAGGACGTCTATGGTTAAATGGAATCCCTAGAATCAAACTAAATTTAATCCTATGAAATGAAGTGTATTTTAAGCTGTGGTCTTTATTTATTGACCTTGCAGTCTGATATCAAGGTGTTATTTCTATTTCTGTAATGTGTTTTCCATTTATTAAAATGGGGAAGCTATTCATGGTCATTTAAAATATAGTCCCTACACTCTGATTTATCATCACTGACAGCTCTTGGAGAATTTTTATCCTCCCTTTTTTTTTCAAAACAACTGATCCTGTTTACATCCTGTTTTGATAGAGGCACTAATTACCGGGGACGAAAAAACAAATATTCCAAATTAGTTTCTTGTGGGACAGCTCATTACTATGATATAGGACAAGTTTTTAAAATTAAATACATTTTCCATACAGTTTTATAGCATAATTCATTTGAAGATTATGGGTGTGTGGAACATAACTTTGCAACTCTTGGCTTGAAATATTTGAGTTTTTTTTCAGTAATTCTGTTAGTTGATACAATCTGGTTTTAGAGTATCTTTCAATATTTTTCCTGTGAAAACTATTGTGAATAAAGTGCAGTGTAGCTGATGATCTGCAAATCATTTTATTGATTTGCTGTAAAGGAGACTGCAGAATGAATACCTTGCATCTTGTTGGAAGGGGGTTAGAATGGTGGGGAAGAAAGACAACAGTTTCATGATTAAGGGATGTTCATTCTACTAGTTAACATTGGATTCCATTTGGCTAAACATGCTTGAAGTGATGTGTGTTGTCCTGCTCAGAGTAGAACTTCCATGCCCACAAAGCTTTGATGACTCTTCCATGACACCTGAAAATAGAATGCGCTGTTTTGTTTCGCTTAGGTGCTGTATTGGTGGTAGTTCTACATTATATGAAGTTGATACTGAGAGGTTGTAAATCCTGTATGTTGAACATCTTTCCATAGATTTGTCACACATTGTTCTGTTCTCCATATCCATTAGGGAGAGGATGTAATATATTGGAAATTGTACAATCTAACTTATTTGTTCCTTGTGACTGAAATTAGAAACTCCATATTCACATGTGCTTACATTTATTTATTATTGAAATGTTTACTGGAAGGATGCTTTTTTTTTTTTTTTTTTTTTTTTTTTTTTTTTTTTTTTTTTTTTTTTTTTTTTTTTTTTTTTTTTTTTTTTTTTTTGGAACTCTTTCAGTTTGTTGGGAAGTGCAAACTCTGGAGGAATCCGAAAACCAGAAAGTTCTGCGTGGAGTGAGAGTCTAGGTTATAATGGGGTACACAAGTCAGGACAAAACTAAATTGCCTATGTAGGCTAGTAAAATTGTTTGTTTGAAAATTACTTTCAATTTTACTTTAAATTTTTTCAAGTTGTGCATGAAGTAGCCATGTCATCATGTGCATGGAATTGTTCTCTAAGGCATGTATGGGATTTCCTGGTAAAAATAAGGTTGATATTGTGGTTGAAGACCTGCTTGCTAAGGCATCAAAGATATGACTGTCCTCATTGTTCTTGCCCTACTGTGTGGCAATGTTCAGTCCTGCTAATTCTTAGTCCCTAGGCTGTGGCACCTCTCTTCAGGGAAACGGGCATGGTACAATGGCTGATCAGTTCTGGAAGGTCTCAGGATCATCAGAGGCCTGCTGCTCTCCTTTGTCTAATTTTTCTCCTCGCGTGACAACTTTTCCAATAATAGCCCAATGACCTATAACTACAGATGAATGCCCAGTTTTTGCCTGGGCAGCTGGTGAAGTGTTACTTGTTCTGTATCGTTTTCAGAATGTTTTCCTGTAGCATGTTAAAAACTGTAGGTGCTGCTTGGAATGGTTTTCGGTTGTAACTTTGTAATAGACATCCAGATTTTTTTTTTCCCCTCCTCCCCCTCTTTGGTTTTAGTGTAAAAGATCCATATTGGGAGCCTCTGTAATGCTGCTTTCACTAAAATTTTCCCTGCCTGAAGCAAAATGGCTACTGGGAGAGAAGTTCCTGCTGCTAACTTTGTGAACTTGGGCTGGCATGACTTGTACTGTTTAAAGATGTGCAGCTTCCTGTCTTGATTATATAACAAGTGAATGCATTTGACTTAATGCTCTAAATGATGTGTTTAGCTGTTGCATCCTCACTTTGGTTTTTACTCCTTTTGCGCAGGTAGTATTTTGTGAATTTATCACCAACAGTGTGGCCAGTTGGAGCAGAATTGTGTTGCTGTCTTTGGTTTTCTCCTGTACAGTTTATCATGGTGCATGTTTAATTGCACTGAGATGACAGAATCAACAATTTTAATTAGGTGTAGTATTTTAATGTATTAAGCTTTATCCATTCTTTTGTGGATTCCAACTTGTATGTGCTTTTCCAGAACCAGCAAACCTGACCAGTCTGACTACTTATCAGGCCTTTGGGTAGAACAGGTGTCCTGATTGTGAATGTAAAATCTCTCTGGTGCTTCTCAAGAATGATGGAGTGCTACAAGCCAATCGTGAAATCTTATTCCTGTCCAAGTGTGAATACCTGTCATTTGAATTCCTCATTCTGTTCACCTGGGGCTGGACACTTGTATCACCATACCAAAATTAACCCTTTCTACTATTGGGAATAACTAGTCTACCACCCTCCCTCCTGGGTCTCCCAGAAATGCTTTTATTTACTAACTGTATTTTAATGAGCGGAGTGTGGTTTCCTGTTTCATTTCTCAGCCTTTGTCCAGTGTATTCTTTTTTTATAAAAGAAGTTGTCTTCTGACCCGTAGTGAAGAATTGGAATGTTATTGAGAGCTAGTTCAGTGCTGAGTGGGCCCTGTGATTCAAGGTACGCAAGTGGATTCTGGGTGGGATTTTTTTTTTTTTTGGGTGAGTTGTGTGTCTGTGTGTTTTCAGTCTAGTAAATGGTATAGAGATTTTTGCATCTTGCTCTTGCTGGAGTAGAAGTTGTGCATCATTTGTATGTCTGCAAAGATGTGCTGTTGTCAAACTCATTTTTCTTTGTGGCTTTTCTAACCTCTGCTGAGCAGCTATTTGCTTTTTTGCCTTTGCCTACTGCTAAAGGTGTGCTGTTGAGATGCCAGTTTGTGCCTCGAGGACCTCGGCTTCTGTGACTTTAATCAGATGTTTAAACAAAGTAATCAAATACGTGAATTAAGCTTGTATAGGAAGACAGCTTTTAACAAAATTTAAACATTCTCCTTGTCAGATTTTGCACATTACCGGAATTAGTTTTCAGTTGAGAAATTCACCTTAAAATTGACTTGGTATAAATCCCTGGCAAAATGTTAATGTCATCATTCAATACCTGAGCATTTTTCAAAATGTGTCCCAACACTTAAGGCAACATTTTTTAGATCATTTTGCTTCGTGTCATGCAGTTTGATAAATATGCCAGATTTTTTTTTTTTTTTTTTGAAAAGCAGTGTGAATCTTCCCTCCACACTTACAAATTCATTATTGTGAAATGTAAGGTTTTTGTTTTCCACACTGCTCAGTACCTACAATTCCCTGGTATTGTTTGACTTGCATGGGTGAAATGGTATTGGAGATGTTCCCCCCCCCAGCTGCATCTGTATACAAGATCCTCTTCAGAAGAATGACCAAAACATGTTGATTAAAAGCAGAGTAGGGGGAAGCTCTTCAGGTGTATTTTTTTCAACAGTATTTAACGCCTTTACTTTGGTCACAAATTAACATTTAAAATGTCATACAGCTTTCAGCAGTTATGCTATTTAAAAAAAAAACTTTATCATAGTTTTGATAATTCCTAAAGGTCATATGCAAAACGTGTTGACTTTCTCCATAAAGTGCAGTTTTGCTCCTTCAGTGCAGTGGGGGGTTTGGTCATGCCGTGTTGTGGTTCTGGGATTCTTTGACGTGAAATGGTGGTCGTGCATGTTATGCTGTTCCCTTCATTTGCATAAGCCTTGCCCACAGGCTGTCACCACTCCCCTTGCACAGGCCACACACTGACATGCCTGACAACCCTCTGCAACAAAGGCAGCTTACTTTCATGGTCTAGCTGTGTGACTTGCCTGTAACTGGCACGTCAAGGAACTGGAATGACTGCTGTGACTTTGAAAAACATGCACAGAGCCTCCACCACTTATTGTATATGAAACCGTTGGAAGGCCTTGTTACAAGAGCCACTAAAATACTGTGCTGAACATGCATAACTGGTCCTTAAGGCAGAGAACAGTGTGTGAGGTATGCAGGTAATTGCTAAAATAAAGCAAACACTCTTGTCTTAAATCGTCTTTTAAGTGCAGTTCTTTAGAATGGACACACACTCTAAATTTTGTCCGGTTCCGACTGTTGTGGAATCTCCAAGTGTGTGTTCGGGTTGGGATGCAGTGTCTACTTGTGAATGACTCTAATCCAAGCACAGTATCATGCATCCCGTATGAGTCCACAGTACCGTTCACTATATTGAGAGCATAGGCCTGTGTGCTTGTTGAGAACATTGCAAAGTTGTCAGATTGTCCTGCACTGCTTAAGTTTGCATGATTTTACTCTTGAATGTGCATTTTTTTTGGTCTATTAAAGGGGTTTTTGTACTGCTAAGTCTAAGTTTCCAAGACTGTTAAATTCTTAGTAGGCAGTACTTGATACACCTGCTCACTTACACATTTTCATATTTTCCGTTAGCTGATCACATTGCTAGTCTGTTTTGCATATTGCTCCAGTGGACTAGCGTTTGTTGAAATGAACTAGTTGGTTTAGGGGATTTACCATTAGACACCTGGGGCCGTTCCTATGTTTCCATGCAAGTATCACTTCAGGCAGTGTTTCTCATGGTACTTTACAAAGTGCAGGTTTGAGTTCATGCCAGATTTGTGTCAGGCACCCCACTCTGAAAGTCAAGCATCACTACTCAGTGTGATTGCTGGAATAAATAGCTACTGCTGTTGCTCAGCATTCTTTTGCATGTTGACGTAAGCTCAAATTGCTTGATTTGTGTGTTTGTATTCCTCATTTGCTAGCATTTTCTTCTCAAATGTATGTCTGGGCTGAAAAAGTCAGAGGATGGCTATTGAGGGTGGTGTGTGGTTTTGGGTTAGGAGTCTGTACCTGTGGCCAGAAGGTTGCTTGTGCAAGTCCCACAACTAGCAGAGTGACTATCACTTGGCCTCTTGAGCAAGTCCCTTAAACCCTGTTGCCCTAGGGGTCTTGGATGCTGGCTAATCCTACAGTCTGACCCCAAAACTTACTCATCCAGGTCTCCTCATTCAGGTGGGACACATGAAAATGATCTAATTTCCCATAGAGAATAATAAATTAACTATTCTGTGTAATTTGAGCTAACCCAAAATTAAGAAGGAATATAATTTCATTACTATGTATTGTTTGCATCACCGGGTACAGTACTATACAATGATGTATTGTCTCCTTATTAACAACATAAATGGTCGTTTTGTATAGCGATTTCAGTAAGTCTATTCACTTTTGTTTATACAACTCTCCTCGTTGAGGATTTTATCCCTGTCTGCTAGTCTTAACTGCAGTTCTTTTGCTTCTGTTCTAATAATGTCATCATAATATGGTAGTGTGGTTCTGCTTCACTGCACCTTTTTAGGCTGAGCTCTTATCCCCCACTTTTTGTGCCCCGCAGGAGCTGAACGACTTGGCACGTGACCCCCCAGCACAGTGTTCCGCCGGCCCTGTTGGAGATGACAGTAAGTCCCACAACATTCACCTCTGAAGGTTCCCTGCTTGAAAGTGCCCTTTATAACTTTGTTCCCCCTCATTGTAGTGTTTCACTGGCAAGCCACGATCATGGGACCTGTAAGTACTTAAATCCATCCTCCATTTGCATGTCAAGTGGTTGTCATTCCCTCAGTTGGTTGGTGTTTCACACTTGTTTGCTCGTCCACAGAATGACAGTCCATATCAGGGTGGTGTGTTCTTTTTGACCATTCACTTCCCCACAGACTACCCCTTCAAGCCTCCTAAGGCAAGTGGTTTATCACTTGATTCAGTTCTTCTGCAGCTTGCAATCGTACGAATGGGTCACAAGTTTGACCCAAGTCATGTTGGTTCTTTGGCTCTTTGCATAAAGATGGACCCAGGCAGAGCTTCTGGGAGATGCCATATTAAGGCCTATATTTTACTGCCAGTGGGTTTCCAAAGTCGTTGAAGTAACAACTAGGGGAGATTACCAGGAGATGAAGTGTTACAAGCACCGTGTTCTGTAACTGTCTTAAAACTTTTTGAAACATGGCTGTACCCAGGGTGCGTCGTGAGGTGCAGCTCTTATTGTGATGTTGATTACACTTCAGTTCCATCGTGAAGGATAAAAGGGTGGTAGCAAAATAATAATTGTATGCAAACGCTGCACTTCCCACTGTGTTCAAGGAGGAACGCTTTTCTCGTTTCATTGCAGTTTGAAAAGATCGCTTGTCTTAATTTTTTTTTTTTTTTTTTCCCCCCCTCCTCTTGCAGGTGGCATTTACCACAAGAATTTATCATCCAAACATTAACAGTAATGGCAGCATCTGCCTGGATATTTTAAGATCACAGTGGTCTCCAGCATTAACTATTTCTAAAGGTAAGAATTGTCAGGGTACATGCTGTGTATTGATCCAGCATTGCCATAATTACCGTTTCCTAGTCCAATGAAGTCTGTTAAACCTAACAGAAGTTCTGTTTTGAAGTGTCATAAGTGTCTCCTGCAGTGCGTACTCCCATGTCCGTACTTTTCAGGCTGTTTTTATTTTGTACTGGTTCACATGCAGTCTCTTTGCAATGTGAAGCCTCCATATCATTTCTCAAAGGCTGCTGTTCTAACCTCATCCAATCTTCAGGGGGGTCTCGAGATATTTTAGGTATTGCAAGGTTAATGGGAGGTACATTTGAGCAATATGCACACTCCAGGTTATTGCAAAGTCAGATGTGTGAGCAGTTCAGTTTTGACAGCTTGTGTTTTGGAAACCAAGTGCATGCTGGTGAACCTGTTTAGTGTGCTTTAACATCTGCTTCCCCTTGCAGTTCTTTTGTCCATTTGTTCACTGCTGTGTGATCCAAACCCAGATGACCCTCTAGTGCCAGAGATTGCACGCATCTACAAGACAGATAACGAAAAGTAAGCAGGCTCTGCGCCTTCTATTGCTTGCACTGAGTAGCAGTCTCAGTTGTATCGTATCCAGGTATTTCAATGCTGACTTTCACATTCCACCTATCGGCTAGGTGCTCGGCTTAACACAGGAACGTGTCGCCTCATTAGGTATAATAGACTAGCGCGAGAGTGGACAGAGAAGTATGCCCTGCTGTAGGGTAAGCATTCCAGCACCATGCAGAATGCGATGAACTCTGAGGGACGTGCTATGGACGTAGCTTTGCTCCAAACTAACCCAGCCGCTCCCCCCACCCCCCAACATGCTAACCTGCGAAAACAGCAGGGGGCATGGTGGCTGAGGAGGCCAGTCCGTAAAATGACTGTCACCAGTTTGTCTTCTAGGAAGTTGCCTGTTGTACCCTTCAGCAAGAAATGTAGCCTGATTGCTCAACTGAAAATCCAGCAGTATGAATGACGTGTCTTTGGATCAAAGCATCCTCGATACAAAGAAAAGAATGAAATGGCCTATTTTCTTGTTCTACCTGTGGTGGTGTGCTCTACAGATGAGGGTGATTATGTGACGCATGTATGAACAGGTTTGACAGTGCTTCACAAATTGGTAATATAGGCTTGGTTTGAACCTCTGCTTAGGCATCATCCTGTAGCATAACGGTGGGCAGAAAACAAATATTTGCCTGGTTTCCTGGTTTGTAGGGGAAATTGTTACTCAGGCTTGCAGTATAATTCTGAGCTGGCATTGCTTTTATAGTTAAGGTTTTAGTAGTGACCTTTGGCATACTTGGAGCAATTAACTTGCAGGACTTTTTAACAATGGTGATATATGGCTGTTTAGTTGGAGACCTTTAAAAATCTAAAGACAGTACTATATGTTTGTTGCAGGGCTTGGCACAGTGTTTCTTAATGTCTCATGCCAGTTGAATGAGTTTTATTAGGGAATGGTTCCTTTCCTTTTCCAGGGTACTTAAAGATCCCATGTAGTATGTATGAATAGTCTGGTTTTAGCAGGAAAACCCTTTAGCCTTGAGCGTTAGCATCAAAAGCTAAAATCTTTCATTTAGTTCAAGTGTCCGATGTCTGTGGGGCAGGGATTGAAAATGCTTGTGCTTAAGTCTTGTGTTGAAGTATGAGTAATATGTTTATGGTGAGGAAATGTCAATACAGTAAACGTCAGTTTATTTTCTGAAACGTCAAATATTCTGGAATTTGCATGTTCTCCGTGTTGAGTGGGTTACCTCCTGCAGTCCAAAAACATGCAGTTAGGTTAATTGGTGTCTCTGCCTGTCATATAAGGTTGTGTATGTGTTTGCAATGGACTGGCATCCCATCCAGGGTGTTCACCAGCCTTGTGCTCATTGCAGCCTGGGATAGATGGATGGATCTGTCATCCCAGCATTGAACTACAGTATGAACTATTAGGATAGAAGAAAAATCTTGATTCAGTTAGTCATGAGGTTGGATGTGTGGTGAGTTTGAAGTGAATCTTTTTTTTTTTTTTGCATGGGCGTTTGAAAATTTTGCAGGAAATTGCCTGGTTGTCCCGAGCGGGCATTTGCTTATAGCAAGTTGCATTTATGGTTCAGTAGCCCACTTGCTAATCTAGGACCAAAATTATGTATCACCTATAATGAAATGCATGTGCTGTTCGTGCTCAAAATTCACCCCGTCACACTCATGACGTATGTCTTGAGTTACTTTTGCCCAGGAATGCACTGTATGCCTATTGCTGGAACTGGAACCATTAATACTCAGGACACTGAGCAGTATGTACTCGAGTATACAATTTGACACTGGGTTAAAATTCTTTGTTTGGTGGTTTTTTTTTTTTTTTTTTTTTTTACTTGGGATTCTGGATGTTGCCACATGGTCATATCCTTTGATCTCTTTTCTGACCCCCCTTCACTCATTCTGATAATCAGACATCTGTTGGATGGTGGGTATATTTAGGAACATAGGTACATGACACTGAACTATAGATGTATTTAGACATGTGACTGGTGCCCTAAGTTAATGTGTCTCGTCTTTCCACAGGTACAACAGAATAGCTCGGGAATGGACTCAGAAGTATGCAATGTGATGCTGCCCTGTGGAAGTCTGAAAACTGAACACATTAGCTGGAATAAACTTTAAATTACTGATTTTCTTTTGGTTATTTGGCTGCTGCCCTGTTTCAGACCACTTTTTTTTTTAAACTCCCTTTTTTCATGCCCCTACATTCTCTCACGCTCTTATGAGAAGATAGTTCTGGCTTGGACAAGACCGTCTTACCTTGAGTTTTTAAAATGTAGATCTCATTAAAAATGCCCACTGTGGCGAACTCCATTTGGAGTGTGTGTCAATGCCGACATCTTTATAGCCACTTGGTTATGAGACCTAATGGATGCCGTCACTAATGCGTGCTGAAGATGCCAACAACATCAAGGATGCTCCATTCACTTCCAGCCCTCTCCTTTCAGGATCACCTCATCGCTGGGATGGCATCCATCTTTTTCAGAGCTTTTTCCAATAGTGTTAGAGACCTGAGGTCTTAAGTGTATTATGCTCAACCGACAATGTGGATGGAGAACTGCAGAGTGCAAAGCATCAGCCATTAGGAAGGCATAATGTTCTAACTCTATTTTATGCATGTTAAAGAAATAATCGATTTATGTTCTGCAGATGGAGTTGTGGTGGTCTGGGATGATCGGATACATCGGTTCCCTTTAAGAGTTTTTTTTTTTTTTTTTTTTTGTGTAATTTCATTTTTGTCCCCTTGTTTTTAGAATTCAGGAGCTATTAGTTAATCAGTCTTCCATAACTTTTTTTGTAGCACTGAAAGATTCCAGGCTCTGTGGCTGATTGATTGGCTAATGGCACTGCTAGTTTATTTTTAATAGGTTCCCCCCACCCCCCCTCAATAAAGTTGCATAAACCATAAGTGATTTCCTGGTGCAATTTGTTTAAAACTAATAGTTTTAATGAAATGGGAGCAATGGAGAACTTTTAAGATCAATCTACAACAAAGTTTTAAGCTCTAAGAAGCTTAGCCTGGTTGAGTTCCCTCTACCAATCAGTGTACCTGTTTGGAGTGTCTCTAATTTGTGTGCTGCAGTACATTCTGTTTAGTGTTTGCTACTGTCTCAAGGTAATGGGTATGTTTAAATGATGCTGTTAAAATGCTCCTTTCAGTGCCACAAATGCTCCCTAGTGGGTTGAGTCTTCAAAACATGGTGGGTATCCCAATCATTGCTTGTTAGTACAATAGGATGTGAGATGAGACCAGTTAATCTCCAAAGTCAGCTGTTCGATTTTCACGGTGTCCCAGTGTAATCAAGGTATTCATCCATGTATTGTACTGTAGTTTCTCTCGGCTGTATGTATTGAAGACTGATAGGAATGTGTATTTTGAGCTAAATTCAGGGTATCCTATTAAAGCATCTTGTAACATCTGCCAGAGAAATCAGTAATTCTTCCCTCCTCATCTAGTAATCGTTATTGTGTTCAGGGTTTCTGATCTGTCTCAAACTACCTAAATATTAGTATTGTGTGCAATTTGATAACTTCTCAGTTATGTTACACTGGAGAGGTTGTGTGCTGGGTTAGTGCTATCATGCATTTAGTATTGTAGCTTTGTGTGGTATTTGAATGTTTACCCTGTCTGTGTATGATTGTCTGGGGATCCATTCACTATCCACAGTCCAAAGATTTGCCTTAGGAGATTCGGTTTGTGTACCCAGCGATGGGCTTGCACCTTCTCTGTGCTCTCCCCTAGCTTGGAGATTTTGCTTCCTGGGATGTGTTCCAGTCTTACACGTTGCAGTCAAAGCTCGCCGAGACAAAAAATCCATACATACAGCACTAGGATGCTATCCCGCAGGTTTGGAGCAGATTGGCATTGGTACATAACCGATCATACACTAAAATGCCAGTTTTCCGCGTAGTCAATTTTTGAATGCCGTTTTAATTTCGTGCGAACACGCTTCTTTTAGCAAAATCGGAACCAAAGCTGTATTTGAGACGGGCTGTGCATAGAAGTCACATGGGCGCCTCGCCACGTGAAGCAGGAAGCTGTGCGAACCTGAAATGGCAGCATTTCAGGAGTCGGGCCCTGCATAACGCTTAAACCGTGTCGGCCAGTACGCTCTCAATTGTAGATTCCGGAATGAAGTCGATCGGGAAGGGATTGTCAGTGCTGGCGGGTATTTGGAGCTTGTGTATCTCTTCCAGAGCTGCCGTTTCGTCCTCTTCCGGGTCCGACTTCTATTTGTTGAGTGGGAAATGGGCGCTGCGCAACTCGAACGGCTCGCTGTCACTTGCTGCAGAGGTGCCAGGCTGCGTCCACTCTGCGCTCCTCAAACAGGGGCTCATCCAGGTAGGCTGGCGTGTCCCCCACTCCCCAAACCTGTTGTGTTGCTGCATTAACACTACCCAGTCTGTCCCTTTGCAGCATACCGTACACATGCTGTGTATATAGCCGGATTAGTCTTGAGTGCTCTGCAAAGCCAGCTGAATGAAGCATATCGGTCCTTGCTGAAAGTGACATGGCATAAACATTAAACTACAGATGAATCAATATGTATATCATGATTAGTCTTGAGTGCTCTGCAAAGCCAGCTGAATGAAGCATATCGGTCCTTGCTGAAAGTGACATAGCATAAACATTAAACTACATATGAATCGATACACTACAACTGCCCTTTACAGAAGTGTTTCTTTTAGTTAGGGGGCCACTACACTCCTGTCTTTGAGAGCCGAAATTCTGTAGGTTTGAATGGCATTGTGCAAGTGATAAAGTAAAACAGATTAGCTGCTTGGATAAAAACGTTAATATACAGTGAAATCCTGTACAGTACAGTTTCCAGTCCTTGGCTTTTAAAGGATTACATTTGTTTGCTTATTTATTTATTCAATGTGACATCCTGGGAGGGTTGGGTTTTTATGCTTTGTTTTATGTTCTGATATATTGTAAGATGTTCTTGTAAAAGCAAAAAAAAAAGCCCCCTCCCATCGGTTATGCTGGAGAATAATGTAGATGTTATATAAATACTGCATGTATACATTTAGTACTTAAATATTATGATTCTGTCTTTCCATGGCTGGAACTGAAAAGTAACTGCAATCTGATTTTACATAAGTGATTAATACATTTTTGGTATACAAGTGAGATCAAAATTGTGGGTATATCAGCGAACAGTAATTATGAAAAATTATACTTAAACCAAGTTTTCATATGTTGGAATGGTCTGTATTTAATTCCTGTCAGTGTAATAATTCTTCGGTTTAACATTTTAATGACTTAAGGTCAAAGTCTAATTGCAGTTTTTGGTTTTACGGTGTTTCATTTAGTTATAACTTTACATTTGAAATGCTTTACAACTAAAAACTAAACTAAAAAAACTGATAACCTTTTAAAGCCATAGGCCTATGGGAGATTTTGAATTTTCAGTTTGATAAACAAAAACATGCGGGTACCTTACGTACATGGGAAGTTGTGAATATCCAGTCATATTATGAGTGAGCAAGAATTTACCATTGAAATGAAATGCAAATTAATTAGCTCTTTTGCAGGCTAGTATTGTGCTTAATTAAACAAATGTAAGTAAATGATAATGCTATTATTTTGTCCTTTGAAGTAATTGGGCAAGGTTTCAGCGGATTGAAACATCGCCAATAAACCCGATTTAAGTAATCTTGCAGTCTGATCACTATATAACACAAGCGCTGTAAATATATTGCTATGACATTTCACACATAAATAGAGCAGAATATTCTGTATAACTGGTGAATGCATAATTAACCACATAATTATGAGGGCAAAATTCATTAAGCCCACTTTGTATCTAGCAGTTGCCTCACAGGTGCAAGCAAATGAATTAGCATTTTTTCTTGATTTTAAAAGATGTATTGCGTTATGTAATATGTTTACTTTAGTACGAAATGCACCAGGCCTGTTTTGCTAATCTTACATACAGATTTGTTATGAATAGTGTTCTTCGGTCTTTTTTGCTTGGTGACTTCCCACCGTGTTCTTAAGATGCTCTGTGACTTTTCCCCTAGGACCCATACTACAGGTTCAGTGACTTGGCTTACAGGTGGATTTCATTGGACAATTGGACCTATACCACCACTTTTTCCTTGCCAACCAGGATCAGGTAACAAGGAGCATTAGCTTTTCTTTTTCTTAATTGGTAAACTTGCATGAAAAATGAGAATTTCTTCTAACCGCTTACTGCACGGGTGTGAAACTGAAGGCTCTTGGGCTAAAAATGGTCCGCGTGAATTTACAAGAGATGTATTGTATGTATGAGGTCTTGGGTTCAATCACAAGCATCTCCATGCTGACCTCTTGTTACTGGTCTATCTTTTGTTTGTTTTTAAATTTGTTTGCACTGTGTTTACTTGTTTGCACTTTGTGTCTTGCCTTGCACTATGTGTTTGTCTGTCTGCACTTTATTTTTGGGATCAATAAAGTCTCGCTTATCTCTCATCTGTCATTTGATGCTTGGTCTCGCTTCGTTTATACCTTAGGTAGCTCCTTACCTGCTGTATTATTGTTTGTATTTATATGTTGCTTTGGACAAATGCTTCTGTTAAATATAAATGCAAGAATATCTTCAAGCTTTTAATCCATTTTGCAAGAAGATTTAAAATATGGGCACATTGATTTGAAAAATTCCACAGTGCAATTTTCAAAGTATAAAACCTCTCTGTTCTTGGTTTTTTGGTAATATCCCTCTACCACTGTCACTCACCGTGCTGAAAAATGCAACGGCTTGCAAGGGAATCTCAGAATAGGTGTGAGAAAGAATTGCTGACCCGAGTGAACAAACCACAGTCAGGAGACCAGTGTGATGTCACTGTGAAACTTCCCTATGTGAGCGCTAATGAAATGGCACCAACATTGTAACCATACTCTGATAGTGAGCTTGTGAAGACATGCAAGCTCAAAGCTATACAAATTCGCTGCCCTACCAAGCATCAAGCTTTCGCCAGCATTAGCCAAACGAGAAATTCACTTACTGACAGAATTTCAGACCTTGTATTTTTTCATCCGCATTCTATATTCGGCACCCATTTTTATATAGCTAAGGTGATTAGCAACCGAAACTACCCAGGACCTACAGAGCTCAGAAGTAAACTTGTCTTTACCTTTAAGCATTTGTTTGTGAGGCTAGAACAGGGAACAACTACACAAGCAGCCCCCCCAGGTTTAAAAAAAAAAAAAAAGTGGCTTATTATACATAGATAGACCCACTTCAGATCGGATTGGGTCTAACATGGGTTTAACACCCCTGACATTTGCTTATGCAGTCTGTCCTCATGTGGTTTTCATGTGATACTCGCACGCTCTGCGGTGTCGTACTGACTTGGCATCCATGAATGGGTCATTAAACGTCAGCGAAAGCTTGATAGTGGCAGTGTGTTAAATATGTATGTGTTGCTCTTTAAATAACCTTATCTACAGTCATACTTGGATTCCATATGTTTTGCTGGTACTGGCAGAAGGGAGATGAACAGCGCATTTTGGGAGTCTGTTGCTGGCTCTTGGCCATTTATTTTATGTTGTGTCTTTGACCCATAATGAAAGTAGCTTCTGCCAGTTTTACCAGATGAATTTATGAATGATTTAGCGCCATCTGCCACAAAGATTTTGTTTTGTTTCCCTCTTAGGCAAAAACAGAGAGTGCATTTGGTGTTTGATGGTATAGACACGGTGTCTACCATCTCCCTCAATGGCGTTATTGTGGGCAAAACGGACAACATGTTCCGCAGATACGTGAGTTATGAGGTCACCAGCAGGCTCACTGTCGACCCCTGGCTGTAATGGGTCATATGACATGGCACATTTCTGTTTTGTGTCTGTCCCACAGGACTTTGACGTGAGCACAAAGCTGAAGGAGGGGGATAACCTGCTGGCGGTGGAGACGGTGTCTGCCGTGGGTTATGCGGAACGGCGCAGCCAGGCCCACACCTCCTACCAAGTGCCCCCTGACTGCCCCCCACCCGTGCAGAAGGGTGAATGTCACGTCAACTTCATCAGGAAGGTCGGCACTGGAGCTTGACTTCTGCATGACATAGAAAGCATAAAGAACGGAAGAACATAACCTTATGGCGGTCTTATACTGCCTTTTCCAGTTTCAGGAACCCTTTTTATCTATGTTTAGTTGCAACCTTTTCCCATGGCTCTGCACTGAACAACAATTTGACAAGTGTTCGATTATTTATTTATTTATTTATGTTTTGGAGTTGTCTCTGTGCGGTTTTGTATGCACTCTTTTCTATCACCTGTGCTTGCTTACTGTCTCTGGGGGCAGATTCTATATACCTTTAACTTTGTAATGCCGCAGGACAATGAAAATTCCTTCCCCAGTTCTATATTGTTTTGTTTTGCTTGTCTAAAATATGCTAAAAATAACTACCTTCCTGTTATGTAAAAGGTAAAAACTCTGCATATTCTTCAAAAGATTAACTGCAGGTTATCAAGGAGAAATGGATCACGCATTTAATAACAGATTTTTGTGGAATGAACATCCCAATGGGGTCATGCGTCTCAATCGCCGCCACGCAACAAAACGAGTAAAACGGCGGCGCAAGACAAGACTGCTTGTGTAAATTAGCCAGCCCACTGTCTGCGCTGTTAGCCGCAGACATGCAGCGTTCCCGCAACGTTTCCCAACGTTGTCGAAACGTTATGAGACTGCGGTTTCCACGGTGCTCTCTCAGGGGAAGGAGTCGCAGTGAATCTCTGACGGCACTGCTGGGCCTGCAGGAAACTGCATAATTAGTCCGAATTAAAACGCACGCGGTGCACTATTTTTGGACAGAGATCTCCAGGGGTCCGTGCTTTAGTAAAGGCAGAGCTCTCCTGACAACTGTACTTCTATTTTTAGTCTCGCTGGTGAAGGAAGTTGCTACTTCAAAACTTACTGCTGCCTCTGCGTCTCTTGCCACTGCTTTAAAAAGAAAAGGGAAAAAATAAATAGGATGGAAACTGGAAATATAATTTTGCACACTATTAGTGTCCTGGACACTAATTCATGCTGAATGATATATATTTAGGTGCTTTTAAAATACACTTAAGTAGACACGTTTGTTTTGTTTTGTTTTTTCTTCTAGGCCCAGAGCTCCTTCAGCTGGGACTGGGGCCCTTCCTTTCCCACCTTGGGAATTTGGAGGGATGTTCAACTCGAGTTCTACGACACCCTTCGTCTTCTCTATCTTTCGGCAACCCCGGCTTTTGGTATGTGCCCTCCCTCCAGTATTTTACAGGAACTGGGTTAAACCTGTTGAATATAACATTTAAATCCACTCTGTTTTTTATGATAGTTTGAATACCCAAAAAACAGGGAGTTGGGGAAAAAAAATGAAGAAAATTAAATTCTGCATAGAGTCCACATTGTGTCGTTGTTTGCATCCTACTTTCTGCTCACAGACTCCAGCTCCTCCCAGTGGAGTGTGGAGGCCGAGTTGGTCTTTGACTCAGTGGGGTCTGCGATTGGGGATGTGACTCTGGGCCTTCCTGATTTAGCTACACGGCAATCCTTCCAGGTGTCCCTGCCTCCTGGCCAGAGTAGGAACACGTTGATCCTCCATGTAAACAAGGTGAAAAGGAGTCTGTTGATATTGGGACACCCTCATTGTTGAGGTGCGCTGCGTGTCTACTGTGGAGGTGGTATCCACACCGTGAAACATTCACCCCGTCTTCTGCATCTTCGATGCGAGATCCGGCCCGCATGCTACACCTTCCACTGAAGTGGCTGTAATTGTGTCTGTTTTATGCCCAGGTTTCAGGGGTGAGGGACGTCAGAAGAGAGAAACCAAACTGAGGTCGCAGTCAGAATAGTGTGAGCCTAATAACAGGTTACAGAAGTTTGCAGTTGCATTGGAAATTTAACTCACCGCTCAGCAGGCCTTATTATTGCCGTTACTCGTGTTGCTGTGCAGATTTGTTACATTCACAAATCCGGTACACGTGCCCTGTGTACCTGTCATGTATTAGGACAGGGAAAACATAAATTGTTATGTCCTGGTGAACCTGGTAGCAGTCAGCACTAGTATAAGGAGGATCAAACTTATCATTACCTTACACTGGTGGATCTTATGTCCTGTGCTTGGATGGATGGATGGATGGATGGATGGATGCTGAAACATGGTAGTGGTTTCTTCTTCATTCTTCATTATGTTGGTCTTGTGAGCCTCTCTGTCAGTGAGCATCAGTTGGATTTCCATTGTAGAGTGCCCAAGTTGACCTCTGGTGGCCCATTGGATATGGCAAGCAGAACCGGTACCAACTGAAGGTGCAGGTGACGCTGGATGGTGGAGTCGTCGTGGACACTGTCACTCTGGTCAGTCTTCGCTCTTGTTCCCTAACATTCTGTAATTCGTTTGCTTGATTCTCATGAAGTGCTTATCTAGCACAGTTTTTGTAGGGTTGTGGTTTACAAATGTACCTATTTATACAGATGGAGATGTTCAAGGAGGAAAGTCAGGGTCAGCAGAAGACAGAAAGGCCTTTGTACTTCACCCAATGGCTTCAGTTCCCACAGTTTTTCTTATGATCTGCTAAGCCACGTTGTGCACCGTCGCCATCTCCAAATCTGTCATGCTAATGAGCTTTCTAGTTACCGTGTGGTGCTCAGGGCTCCTTAACAGAGCAGGCTGAACACGGTGCACTTTAGAGATTGACTCGTTGGTTGAGGACGCTTCCACTGTTGGTCACTCTTTTGGTGCCATCATCCTGGTCCAACAGCTGGTCAGAGGGTCCAGGTGGGGCTTTTGCTGTATAGCAGCTCACTTTAACCCAGTGTTACCAAACTGGGAGGTGTGACATCTCATTGATTTTGGGGGGGCTTCTGTGTGTGTGAAGTAATTTATTGTGAGTACATATTGGTAGGTGACATGGGGGGGATTTCAGAATATTTTTAGACAAAATATATAAAAAAAAGTTTGAGAATCATTGCTTTAATTTGAATGACTTCAATTTGAAATATTCAGCTATATAAATGAATAAAATGGTAAACTATTTTGGATGCAAACCTTTAGCAAAGCAAGAAAAATGTGTTATTCAGTGGTTACAAAATCAACAACCAGATTTTGAAATGCTGTTTTCCAATTCATTTTTTAAGCAGAATTAGCTTTTCTTCAGCTGTTCGTATAGTGCAGAATCAGTAAGCCCTGTAAGAAAAGAACGAAACATCACCTTTGCAAGTGGCCGTTCAACAGAAAAGAATTCATGTGAAATAATTCAAGCATAAAATATGTGATCTAACCATGTAACATGATGTCTCTATGCAAATAAATAAGCCAGACTGGCAGGCTGTCATTTTTAACAGCACCAGTCACACGCAAAGAGAAGGGGGTCCGCAATGGTCTC
>JAACJT020000047.1:156279-198925 GCA_009936485.2 Gymnarchus niloticus
AAAGTCCAGAGGTGTGCTTTCTGAAAAGGCCTGTTTTTACATGTGCTGTATTTATACCACCCTGCTGCTGCTTTGATGCTTATGCTAATAATTTGCCAGATATACAGAAGAGTATTTGATCATATAAAAGCTCAAAAAAGTCACTGTGGAGATGGATTGACTTGCATCACATTTGCCTTGTGCAGGTCTCCTTCCGCACTGTAGAGCTGATCCAGGAACCTATTCCTGGATCCCCAGGCCTGAGCTTTTACTTCAAGATCAATGGGCTTCCTGTCTTCCTCAAGGGCTCCAACTGGATCCCGGCCCACTCCTTCCAGGATCAGGTCACGCCTGAAATGTGAGACGTGGCCCCAGTGTGTTTGTCTCCTTGCCCAGCAAATCAGTGCTAGCCTGGTGCTGCTCTACTGGTTCTCTGCAGGTTCTCTGCCTCTCAGGTGTAACATTTTTGGGTTCTGCTGAGTGGCATCCTGTTTGTTGTTTTGTCCCCCCCCCCTTCTCTTCATGGGGTCCTTGCAAAGCTTGTCGCAACACCACAGTCTATAAATGCAGTCCTGACAAATGCGTTCTGTCTCTCCTGCAGGCTCAAGAACCTGCTGCAGTCTGCCGCGGATGCCAACATGAACACCTTGAGGGTGTGGGGAGGAGGTATCTACGAGCAGGACCAATTCTACAGCTTCTGTGATGAGCTGGGGCTCATGGTAACATTCATCTCCTCGGCTTGTCCTCCTCCAACGGACCTTCACACAAATTAAAGTCCAGTTCCCCTCTTCACTGTCCATACGCAGCTGTCCTGAAATATGTCACCTGGTATTCCTAAACTAGTATGTGTACAGGTCAAGTGTTTCATTTAATCAGACAAATGTTTTCTGTTAGCTTTCAGTTTAAATTGGAAGATTTTCTCGGGAGACTGAGACCACCATTCCTGCTGCCTATCACAGCTTTAATAAAAAAAAAAAATAGACAAGTTTGACCCCTTAATGCCAGTGTGTACAGTATTCATTGACATACAAATGGATTTTAGGAAGTAATGCAATTCATAACTTTGAAAATTGTAGTTTTAATATTTTAGTTTATATTAGAAGTTATCATAAAGTTTACTTTTCTGTTTTCATGGGACATACTGATTAACTCTGTCATTATTGTGAGAAATGGAGCATGTTGCTCTGAGGCTTTATCCCGTGACCCTCTGCTTGCATTCTTCAGATCTGGCAGGACTTCATGTTTGCCTGTGCGCTCTACCCTACAGAGACAGACTTCATGGAGACCGTGACAGAGGAAGTGACTCACCAGGTGAGCCATGTCAAAGGTCACATGACACAGGACAGAATATGCACAGTGAAGGACTTAGAAAGCAGTCCTTTCTGCTTTTTACTTTCAATAAAATAGGCATGTTTTCCAAAATAACTTATTAACTTGCCTATGTGAATACCTGGTTAAGGATCTTTGTCAATGAGTCCTTTGTGGGACTGAAACTAGTAACCTACAGACTACAAGCCGTATCTTTGAATACCCTACTTGGTGATGCTATCAATTGCATTAGTGCCATTTCACCAAAAGCATAGTGCAAGTTCACATGAATTCACTCTTCTTATTCCAGTATTTGAATTTATTTTCCACTCCAGGATTTATAAAGCCCGACCTTGATCACAAGAAGCGGTTTGAAGTTTGATGGATTTATGCTTATGTATCTACAGTATTAAAGTTTATAGATAGAGTTTTTAAACAAAGGTCATATTTGTGCACAGTATTCAATTTCAAATCAAGTTTCTTTATAGCACCTTTAAACAAAAAGCACTGTCACAAAGCGCTTTACATAGTCCTGGGCCCAGGGTCCCCAGAGAGTAAGCCAAAGGCAACAATGACAAGGAAAAACTTCCTCAGGAGGAAGAAATCTTGGGAGGAACCAGACTCAAGGAGGGAGCCCATCCTCCTCTGGTCAGCACTGGGCAGGACAAAGTACTTATGGCAGGTTTGCTGCAGTTTGCAAGGTGCCTTGCGTATGTGCAATGGGGGCACGTGGTGTTAGGCTCAAAATTTTAGGTGCGACTGGATGACCTGAAGGTAGGAGAGTCAACTCTCAGTGGAGTGTGGCCTGTTTCAGTGTACTGGCATACTTGTTTGCCTCAATCACTAATTCTACCCATTTCCAAGATAGTACCACCATTCAAGTTTGCTTTATTTGTAAATTCCTTCAGTGGGCTGTCAGGTTAAACAGTTTGTAACTAAATATGCAGTGGTTAATTCATCAGCTGCAATAAGGAAATTATACCACAAAGCTTTGTTACTTGAATTATAAAGGTTACTGTCCCCAACACATTGTTTACAGTTTTAGCAAAAAGGCCCAGAAAATAACCAGGTGAAGCTACAACCATATGTTCATAAAAATGGAGAAAAGGCATCTTGTTGAGGTTATCTGTAAGATTAAACTTTAATATTTCCAGTCATCAGCTGATATTGTCAGAGTTTACGGATAGATAACATTTTATCCTGTAAGCACAATGTGATTTGCTATCTGTTGTAATAAAACCATTAAACTGTTCGAAGTCGTCACACGGTGTTAAAGGAAGGGTCATTTTTTTTTTTTGTGTTCCAGTTGAGGAGACTGAAATCTCACCCCTCAATTATTGTGTGGAGTGGAAACAATGAGAATGAGGCGGCAATCGCAGCCAACTGGTTCAGAATTCCGGACTCGCAGAGATCGAGGTACCTGAGGGACTACGTCTCCCTCTATGTTGACAACATCAGGAGCGTCGTCCTCAAAGTGAGTGGCCGGTCCCAGGGCTCTCCTGGTTTAGCAAACCAGCTTATGGTTGGCTTTTAATTGAGTCATCTTTCCTTTGAGGCTAATGGCATTTGTACCCAGTAAAACCTCATTGACGTACCATGTTGTTGTCATCAGAAACCTCGGATAACTTGAAACGGGCAGCTCTAACCGTATGAGTACACTGGGAGACAAGTTGACAGAATGGCAGGCATTTTCTGTCCCACCAAGGAGAACCTAGGAAACGTTCCACACCTGATGGAGTTTGTCTTTGTTCCAGGAGGATCGGAGCCGCCCCTTCCTCACTTCCAGCCCCACAAACGCGGCCGAGTCAGAGCAGGAAGGCTGGGTGGCCCGGAATCCATATGACGCGCACTATGGGGACACCCACTATTACGACTACATAGCTGACTGCTGGAACTGGGGGGGCTTCCCACGGACCCGCTTTGCCTCCGAGTACGGCTTTCAGTCCTGGCCGTCTTTGTCCACTCTGAAAAAGGTAGCCTGTTCAACAGTAAGAGCTTTCTAGTAATTGATAAGTTTCATCCAGCTGATATGAGGTTATGTAAGGATGCCGTCAGCCCACTTAATATTCCGCAAGGTGGAAAAATCAACCATTCAGTATTTATAGGTGCTGCTCAGTGATCACTTCAGTTCTCACTATCTTGTCTCCCGGATGGGCACAGCTGGTTATGTAAGAAAACATAGCTTTAGCTTGCATAAGACACGCAATCGCGTGAACAGGTGATTTGTGTCTCAATTTATAAACGGTGAGGATTGGTTGTCAGCCGTCTGTGTTGACTTGGAATGGCGACGAAACGGAGCCAGCAGAACGGTGGAAACGGCAGGTGGTGCAAGCTAAATGGAAGTATGGATTAGGTGCTGTATCATACTTCAGCGTGATCAGTTGCACTGTTGAGGGTAGTCTTATGGTGTACCTGTAATCTGACTGGCTTAGAAAGGTGATGCATTTAGAGAAATGGCATATATATAAAACAAGAAGTTGCTTCTAGTTAAATGACGTTGTTTGCATTGTTTGTCGGGTATAAAGTTAGAATACACTGTGATGAATAATACATGTACCTGTAACTTATTTTGAGACAACATTACTTTGTTTCGGAAAGGTCAAACTATACAACTTGAAGTGTTGTGAGTAGGTATATTTCGGTCACATCTGCCTTTTTAGATTTGCATTTAAGTCATTAACTAAAAATAGATGTATTGTCTTGGTGACCAGAAGAGGGTGTCTTGGGCCATGAATGATTTACTGCATTAAAGATATTAATAATAGAACCACAGACTTCAAAAACAAGTCTGTTTCAAAGGAGAAGGAAGAAGAAAAACTTCCCTAGTGAAACTCCTGGTATTCGTACACATACGTAAATAGCAGTCAAAATTCACAACTAGCTATTGAGTGATAGTTAGCAGGCCACCTGATGTAGTATCCATGAAATTTTGGAATGGATCAGATTTCTTTGAAATTGAGCAGAACTAGTGTTGGGTTAAGGTGAGATCACTTTACTGCCAGTCCATCAAGGCACTCTTTACTGTTTCTGATGCAGGTCTCTGTGCCTGAAGATTGGAGCTACACCAGCAACTTCTCCAACCACCGCCAACACCACATGGCAGGCAACCAAGAGATGCTCCTGCAGGCTGCTCTGCACTTCCACTTGCCCAAATCCCCCGATTCCTTGAAGGAGTATAGAGACACACTCTACCTCACACAGGTATTTGCTTGTGGCCTCAGCCATTGGTCATATGAGAGTCTCGTATACAAGACTGCGGGAGTCCATTCCAGAAGGCGGGTTTAACAAACTCTGTAGCCAAACCTGAATTCTGACTGGAGAAAACTGAAAACCTGACTTCAGGATTTCTCAATTCCCGAAATTTCTCCAATCAGAATTCAGGTCTGACTAAAGGATTTCTTTAGCCTGTTTTCTGGAGAAGACCCCTGAAAGAACACTGACCTAATGGGGATGTTAGATTTGTACATTACTGTTTGGAAAAGAGCTGTCCATCTTGTCTTGGCTTAATCTTTTATAGTGGGTGTAGCTGTATGCATTTCTTATAAACACTAATTCCTTTCTGCCAAAATCAGTCAATTAGTCCCTTCTCTTGCTTCTGTCAAATAGTTCTTCATCAATTAATCACCTGAAATCCCCCCCTACGTCTACCATGCTAGTTGGGAAACTTTAACCATACGTGAAACTTCCTTCATTTCATGTGACTCCTCTGTAGATCAGCAGTAACAAGCTGCAGTTGGATTTTCAGCAGGATGTAAATATATCACTAGGTTAGTTCTCCCAGCCGTACAGTCCAGGTACGAATGTGTCCATGCATGACTGCAGGTGATGCAAGCGCAGTGCGTGAAAGCTCAAACAGAGTTCTACCGCCGGAGTCGAAGCGAGATCATTGATGGGCAAGGCCACACAATGGGCGCCCTCTACTGGCAACTCAATGACATCTGGCAAGGTCCCTCGTGGGCCTCTATTGGTTAGTACCATCCCTCAGTGAACCTGTTACCTATTACAAGCATAATGAAGTTGATTTGTAAAATCACAACTGGGTAAATATAAAATGAAATACAGGAAAATTAGCCTGTGGCCACCAGATGGCAACATTTTAACAGCGAAAATGTGGTTTTCTGTTCAGTTGGGGACGTATGTCAGGGGTTGGCGTCCAGTGGGAAATGGCCAGTTCTCTTTCCACAGAGTTCGGAGGGAAGTGGAAGATGCTGCACTACTTTGCCAAAGACTTCTTTGCCCCAGTACTGCCTGTGGGCTTCCAGGACAAGGGCACTTTGCTGATCTACGCTGTATCAGACCTGAGTAGTGACAAAACTCTTCGAGTGGTGGTAGGTCTTTGGGGTAGTCGCAGAGCACATTAAAATGTTGGACCAGTGGTAGAAGGGCCTATGAACCTGCACTCTTGCAAAATATAACATTATATTCCCCACAACTAACAAAGATAAGCAGCTAGTAGATGGATGGATATCAGTGTGTGTTTCTGTGTGTTTGTCAGATCACAGTGTACCAGTGGAGCAGCCTGGAGCCAGTGTGCACTGTGGCCTCCAGGGTGGCGCGAGTGAGCGGAGGAACAGCTCTGCCCCTGTACAAGACACCAGTTCAGGAGCTGCTGGCAAACTGCGGGAACTGCACTGTTCTGACGTGCCTCCTGACTTTTCACCTTGAGGAGGCAGGGCACCAGCTCGGGCCCATGAACTACCTCTTCCTGAGCTCCCCCAAGGAGGCACAGGGCCTGCAGAAGCCCAGCATCATTGTGAGTGTCCTTCAATACTGTCACCTCCTGCGTTTCCCCATTACCAACAGTTTTACAAATGATTTAATATGGACGTTCTCATTTGTCCAATTTCGGCAAGCAGTTATAAAGTGAAGGCCACAATGATAGACTCTTTGAAGGACTAAAGCAGTATACACAATGAATGGACTATTAGTTCATCACAGGCACTCAGTCACACTATTGCCAGCACACACTAATGACAAATCTGAGTAAAGCAAGAGTATTTAGAGAAAAGTCACATGACCACAACGAGCTCTTGCAACAGTTCTCACGTCAGGGGCTGTTAGGATTTCACAGTTCTTTTTAAAGCAATTTCTGGGAAAGCGATTTTGTATGGGGAATTGCATGCCATCTAATAGATTCATTGACAAAACAATTCTACTAAGATAACTATTTAAAGTATGTGAAACTGAAAACAGAAACTAACAGTAATGTGATTCTTTAGTTTTTAAGATTGTCATTCTGATTCCTTGAAGTTCCACTTACAGGAAACTCGCCTCCTTTGACACTGTTGATTTGGTGCCCCCCCCAGACCAAAGTCAAGCAAGATGAGGACACTTACACAATCACCATCCATACCTCAGCTGTCACACCTTTCCTGTGGTTGGACGTGGGTGAGATCCCTGGACGCTTTGACGCAAATGGCTTCTTAATGGTGACTAAGAGCAGGACCGTGTGCTTCTACCCTTGGATGCCCACTAGCACTGCCCAGCTTTCTCAGGCCCTCTCAGTCACTTCCCTGCGGGATGTGTACTGAGAGCCAATACTGCTGGATCATAACCACTTCTTGAAGATTCTTTAAAATTCATCCTTAATTTGGACTGTCAGGAATTTTTTAATCAAAGATTTTAAAAGATTTTAGACCTGAGGTATCTCAGATTTGGTGGTTTTGTCTTGTATGGCACCCCCAGTATACATCAAATAATTCTACAATGTGCCTGGGACCTGTGTCTGAAAGCAGGCTTAACAAATCCTGTAGTTAAACCTGAATTCTGATTGGAGAGATTGGAGAAAACAAATTTAAATTTCAGGGATCCGGCAATCAGAATTCTCGTTTATCTGTATGACGCTTCTGGAATGGCCCCCACTACAGATAAAGTATGGAAAATAAAGTAACATCAAAAGCACTTTAAGATTTTATTATAAAAGTATTACAATCATGCCAAATAAAAAGCAAACAGGACGAAACATAGGACAAAAAATTGGGACTATAAATGTTTACCTGACGAATGTTAGTACAGGACATGTCAATTTTTTTTCTAACATAAGTGCTTAATGTAAGTAGGTAACATTCGAGACATGCGGGCTGCTGCATGAAAAAGTTAAACAACATCGCATGGTATCCCTTTGACAGAAGTGCTGGCATTCTAGGGCCACTGATGTCTCTTTAAACCTGTGGCAGTGCTGTGCAAGTATTTTTTTTTTTTTATTCTGGAGAAGCCTCGGTTCTACAAAGTACATCATAATAAATATGTATTAGCGTTGGTCGTACTATGCTGTATCATTTCCATACAGACTAGCATACGGCCCATCTTCAAATTTACATACTCGTATGCACATTTCCAAAATGGAAAGCATTTATTGCTGCATACATGGGGTAAGTACTTTTTTAATACTACACAGCACTTTTAGAAGTCTATTGCCACTGGGTGAACAGAAAGGACTGGAGCTGACACTGAAAAGTGACAGACTCCGTGGGATACACGGGAGAGTTACACACACAAACTTAACCTTGGCACACATTCACTTGGTGAGTATGTCAAGGTCAGCCTAGTCCTGAGATCAGTCTCTGATCGTCACTGGGAGTTTCTCAAAACAGATGAGAATGTGCATAGCTTAAAAAAAAAAAAAAAGGCACCCATACCATCCTTTTTCCTCATGCTGTTCATAAATCCCCGGGGCCTAAATTTCAGGTACCTGCCTAAACATAAAGGAATGAATACATCTCAAAGGAAGGAGACTTTCAGTGGAGTAAGTCAAAATGAAATCTGTAGGTTACTTCCTCATCTGGTTCACTGCTATGAAAGATGCCCACTACCACTGGTGGACACACATCAATGTGTAAGCTAGCTTAATAAACGTCAGTAAGATCACTGCCGCTTAAAGGGGAGATATCAAAAAAAAAAAGTCACTATTGTACCTGTAAAATAACATCTGTATGTTGGTCTCAGGGAGACTCGTTTGTGACACAAAATACTGTCCTGCGATAGGAGCTCCTGCTGGGCTGAGGAGTCCAGGGGGCATGGCAACAGAATGGGGATGCGCTTACAGTTCGGCCTGCATGATGTGCCAATGGGTGGGGTTCTCAGGGGCTTCAGGAGGGCCACACAGCGAGCCCACCAGGCTGAGGCTTGACTTCATGAAAGATGTCTCCACGCCACTGTCGCACGTAGTGATCTCCTCTGGCCCACCCAGCTTCAGGTCCTGCACATGCAGGGGCTCACCTGGGGAGGTTAAACATCACATGGTTTGACAGTAACACACGGGTGCTGGGGAACTTTTCACTCGCGACCTCCGGCACTGTAAAATTTGGGGGGGGTAGGGAATAATCAACTTAACATTGAGGTTCATAAGATGTCTGAGGTGCACAACACCCCAGCCCCCAGTTCCAAAATTCTCATTCAGTCAGAGGAAGACAAATCAATGCCGTCACACAGTGATCCTGTATACAGCGTTGAAATTCTGATTTTTTAAATATTTAGTTGGTCACAACACCAGAAAATGTCAGAGCTAAGTGTTTAGAACCAAAAAAAAATCTTCGCAGTGGAAATACAGAGCCCCATATCCAGCCAGGGTTTAGAAGTATGACGTCCGCTGGGGAATCCAGTGACGCAACAAAACCACGGGAACAGAGGGAAGTTATCAACCTGGCAGAACTCTCTGGGTCAAAACTTCAGTGAAAGCTGAGTATGAGGTTAGTCTCAGTTCCACTTTGGAGGACAGGAAGCAAGAGTCACGCCGTAGCAACCTTTCAGAGTTCGATGGAGGAGGAACGTCAAGTGACAGTCGCCATGCTTTACCAGCCGCATGGGTGTGGGTTTAAAACCAGAAGTGCCTGCTTCAAGGCGGGTCATTCAGTGAGTATCTGTGGGGAATTTGAATGCCATTTATCTCCACCGGCTCAAAGGTGCTCACCCATTTCCCTGGGAATTTCCGGCTCCACTTACCAAGAACATCTTGTAAAGTATTTAACCCTGATAATTAAAAAAAAAACAGCCACTGTGAAGGAACGTGTACGGCTGCTAAAACTTTGGGAAAGCCCAAAACAGCGGAGGAATACTGCAGCCATTGTCCGAGACAAGTCGCGCCGTGATTAGGCTGATTTCTTAGAAAAGCATTGTGATGTCATTATGACGTGATAATGAAGTTCTACTACTTTCTTAGAAATACAATAGGCCTTTGTTTTTTTTCCTTTTTTTTTTTTAAGAATGGGAATAAAAAAAAAAAAAAAAAATTTTGTTTTTCCCAGCCATGCATAGCTACTACACACATTTTAGCGTGTGGGTGGGGGAATTTGACGATTTTCATTGTGGAATTAGACTGAGCTCAAGCATACCTGCTGTGTGCTCCTGCACATGTGGGGAGAGCGCATCTTCACACAGCGCCCTCTGGAGAATGTCCAGGGCACAGCTGCTGCCGACCTGTCTCAAGGCCCCCGCCAACTCTTTCACCGTGCCACCAGACACCTGTCAATGGGTATTCCAAGGATACGTAAGTATCAACTAGCCTCATACTTACAGGTGAATATCTGTTGGGTCCCCAACAAATAGTTGCCACTTATTGACTATACCGGCCCTGTGTGTTCTTTATTAATCAGGAAGGAAATGTTCACATTGCCAGGTAACCATTTCAGTCACAACACGAAGAAAGAACTAAACCAGGAGGCTTGCAGGCGACCTCCATCTTCGAGGCGAGAATATGAAACACACTAACGAGTGTCTGCACTCCGTGGCCAACCAGAATCTGTGAAAAATGATTCATTTCTATGAAAACGAGCCTAATACCCAAATGACACTGTTTCAATGGCATACATCACGGAGGCCCTATTCAAGTAGAGAACAGGCCACATTTTCCTATAAACAGTGAATCAATATTTCCATCCTGGTGGGCTTGCAAAATGACCGAAAAGGAGGACTTCAACATTCATATGTCCGTCTCAGAGTCATTTGAAGAGAATGACTCGGCTCTAAAGTGCCACAAAATGCAATCATTTTACAGACAAAGAAACAGCACATCAAAAGTGGTGATTAAAAAGGTAATTCGAGGGAAATTTACTCTGGGTGACCACAATAGATAAAGGATGCCCATGACTGTGGAAGCCATCAGGAGGCAGAACACCTGGCCTCACCATGACCTTTGGCCTAGGGGAAGTGTGGCACCAGCTGTTCAGTGTAATGGGCAGCACCAAGCGTGGCTCGCTTGCAAAGAGGGTGGAGCCTTGGACGAGGTGCCTGTGGGCGGGCATGGTATAAGCGAGGGGTGGAGCATACCGACCAGGCGATCCACTCCATACCTCATAGCTGTCCAGTAACGTGCGTGCTGGGGACAGACTCAAACGGAAGGCAGTGTTGAGGACACCAAGGCCCAGGGCCTGGGCCAGGCTCTCCCAGCTCTGGGTGGGCTGCTCTAGGGCATGGCACAGTGCTTGCTTGGTGTCGCTGTTCAGGCACTTCAGGTCCCCTTCAGGACAGAGTTTTGAGCATTTGACCAACACTCCAACACTCAAAGTCAAAGGCTGAGGCACTGGCCTCAAGCGACCTCAAACCACACACAAGCAAAAGGCTGCGACTCCAAAAACAAACAGCTTGTTCTGGTGAATATAATACTTTTCAGCAGTACCACAGGAATGGTGCAGCTCACCAACAATTTGCTGTAACAACACAACAGCCAACGTTTCTGCTTTACCTTGTGGGGGTATAGCAACTGAAGTGCTGATTGGTTGATATTGCTTGCCATTCAGAATGTCATAAACCTGTAGGAAAATGGTAGCAGACATAAATAAAACAATCAAACAAGCATTTTAGTGGTAACACATGAAAACATAATGAAATTGCTGAAATGATCACATCTGTATTTGGGGAATGGCTATCTCTTAACATCTGCAGAACATTAACCTCAGCACTGGCTGCCACGTCAAACGGTGTTGTCCCCGGGACGTAGCCTTCATCCTCCTCATCGGGACTCTGCTCATCATCACTGTCATAGAGGGGCTCATAGTTCTGTTTGTGAGGGTCTGCCCCTAGAAAAAAAATAACTCAGATGTTACTTTGTCGTAGAACATGTCTGTCCCATGTCCCTTTGCAGTTGACTTGATGACACTAGTAGGACTTCAGTGGATGAACAACTAAAATGCTTCTGTGGTCAAATTTAGACACACTTATTTGTGTTGCTATCTGCAGTTCTCAGCTCCACTCCATAATAAGCTTTGACAGTTAATGCTATTTGTCACTAAACTACTGTGGATTCTGCTAAAAAAAAAGGGAAAATAAAATGCCTGCCAAGACAATTAGTCAAAGTCTTCTCCCAAGATTTGACAATACATGGGAAGGAATCAGGACAAGTCAGACATTTTAACATCACATTTAAGAGACTTGGGGGAAATGAGCGTGAGCCGGCAATGTTACAATGCTGCCCTCCCACCACTAGGTGGCGAACTCACCAGCAGCCATGAGGAGAGCTGTCAGCTTGACGGAGCCACGGCCAGCAGCAATGTGGAGGGGGGTGGAGCCACTGTAGGTGCACGAGTCCACGTGTGCATTCCCCTGTAGGTACATCGTACAGCAGGAAGCAAGAGGTCATACTCCGTACATAACATTTTAGTGGTCATTTATCACCCAGAGTGACTAAGAAATGTTACCGTTTTAACCACTGATCTTTATTAGTCACTTTCAGCCTCTACAACACACCAGCCTTGATTTCATTTTCTTTACTGTGGAGTATAGACCCCACCCCTCAGCTCCACACACCTCCAGCAGCAGGCAGCCAGCCAGCGAGATGTTGTCCATCTCCGCGGTGAGGTGCAGCGCACTGCGTCCACTGCTCAGCTCCCTCGTGTTGGCTGGAGCGCCGCTCTCCAGCAGCTGCCGCAGGGAGGCCAGGCTGTTGACGAGCACCGCTAGGTGGATCGGGAACAGCCCTGAAGTCGACAGGAATGTCAGCATATCAGGAGAAAGGCTATACACCCACAACAGCTGCTCCACCCAGAAGTACACCAAAAGGCCAAAAACGGTCTCATTCCAAAACCAAGGTTATAAACAGGAAGCTGGTCCTCTCTTTGCTGCTATATAATATCCTCTACTCTTCTTGAAAGGCTTTATGCTAGATGTTGGAATATCATTGATGGGATTTGCTGCCATTCAGCTCTAACAGCACCAGTGAGGTTGGGTATTGATGTTGGGTCATCAGGTCCCTTTCTGTTTGTGTGGCCTATGACATCACAACTGAACTCTTGTTGTTTTAAGAAGTTTCCACATCACAATCACTTCACCTGCAGTTAACCAAGGCAGAAATTTGATACTGACTTGTTGGAAAGGTAGCATCTTATGATGGTGTCACAGTGAAAATCACTAACCTATTCAGTATGACCGATACCGCTACGACTGTCTGGTGCTGGAGATTGCATGGGTGTGTGCTTAATTACACACTAGTATCACCAATAGATGTGGCTTAATTAGGCAATTACACTAATTAATAGGTATGGGCACATACTTTTGTTATCATGCAAGCGGGGATTAGGCAACCAGTCGACCTCAAAATCCCAGAGGTCTCCTTTTCTCCTTACTAAGGGTTTTTGGGTTCCTCTCCTCCATCATTTTCTGATTCTTTATCCTCACTGTATCATCTACCTTTTACTATCCCTGAAACTGTCAATGTATTGCTACATGCTCTTGGTGAGGGCCTTGGAGCAACTGTGTAGTGAAAGGAGCTATATAGAAATATAGATGGAGGTATACCTCTGAGCGTCCCACCACGGGCCAGCATACCTGCAGCGTTGGGCTGGTCGATGAGCTTTGCAGAGTCTGGGTACTGCAGCAACAGCCCCAGAATCTTCCCATCGCTCTCCCGGGCCGCCAAGTGCAGGACTGTGTTTCCGTGGCGATCCAGAAGGCTGGCATCAGCGCCGGCCTCCAGCAGAGCCTCCACAGCTTCTTTTTGCTGGGTGATGACAGCGAGGTGCAGGGGCGTCTGAAATGGACACACCTACTGACTGACTGGAACCCACTTCAGGGACACGGGAGGCCCAGAGAACACAGGGAAGGTAAGCAGGGAGAGAGGGCCCAGTCGGGGAAGCGAACCTGTGACCACCTGGCTTCCGCTTCAAAAACATGCCATACCTGGTGGAGGTCATTCCTCATGTTGATCACGTCCTCACCAGGCAGGGCAGAAATGACCTGTGCCAGGCTGCGCACGGCCTGTGTATGGCTGTGAATCACACTCAGGTGCAGGCCACTGTCAGAGGGAGATGCCCTTCATTACCAGACTCTTTACCATCACAACTTTACAGTTGGTTTCAGAGGCTTCCTATTATTGAGTGTCGTGACACATGGGTTTATCACAGGCCACTTCTCAAAGGCTGTCTTTGCGGTTCCCATCAAGACTAGTACAGTAATCCCGTAAGGCTCTACGGGTTAGGTGCTTGTGCCCATGAAGGTTGCTGGTTTGAATCCCATGGCCAGCAGAGTGACTATATCATCACTGGGCCCTTGAGCAAGGTCCTTAATTCCAAAAACTGCTCTAAAGGGTTCCAGATAAATTGCTGACCCTGATTTCAAAATTAGCTCTCAGCTGTGTGTGCCTCATGGAGAACAAGATGTGAAAACTAATGATTTCCTCTGTATTTGTACTCATACAAGCAGCCTACGAAGTATCACTTAAGGATTTCAAATCCCCTTCCTCCCCTTCAGTACCAATGTAAGACTATGATGTTGAGAAGACATTCTAGAGCCCAGCGTGAAGTGTGACTGTGACACTTACGTGTCCCCGTTCTCATCCTGCGTGGTCATCAGGGGGCGCTGCAAAGCCAGGAGCATTCGAACGTCTCCGCTGGCAGCATACTGGAAGAGGGCTTCGGCCTGCCGCCGAGCCATTTCCAGGAGCTGATCTTCCATAGCAGACCCTGGGGGTAGAAACGTCAGGATTGAACTCCAAGGCTAACCCAGCCCCAGTATCCGGTACACCACACCAGTTAACCCAAATTTAGGGTTAGACGAACTTTTCAGGCTGCTCTGATCCAGCAATGCTGCCATGGTATTGGACGTCTCTGTAGGTTGACCATAACATGCCTGAACTCACCACCAGCGTTTATTTCCAAAGCGTCACGAGGCCCAAGGTCAGCAGCGGGTGCCTCGAGTCTTTCCTCCCCGACCGGGTTGTGCAGGCACACCTCTCCTCCGGCCACTGGATCGTCGTCACTGTCGCTGTCCTCATTGTCGCCTGTGGAGCCCTGAGAGGCTGGTGTGACAAGTGGCAGTAAACACACTATGACCTATCAGTCTGGATTACAGCACCAACATGATAACCCATTTTTAATCCACCAGACTTCACTGCAAATTCACTCTAACGACCCAGAGAAGTCCTCTGCCCCAGACCACAATACATCCATGCTCACTCACCATGCTTCATTCCAGTTCCCCCACTTCCATGGGGGAAGGAGTAGCCGCCCCCGTAGGTCCCGCTCCCATATGTGCCGTAGCCCTGGAAATAGGGGTGGCCTGCAAGACAAGAGCCCTGGTGACATTTCGGCACGGCTTAATCCAATCCACAGAAGAGCTTGTGACCGATGCAGGCCTCTCAAGTCCACTTTGCAAACTGCCATCTTGCATTTTAAATATTACTTTTAATTTCCTTATATGAATTTTATTTATCAGTAAATCAATTAAGTAATTGTCAAATGGCGCCTTGAAAAAGACGTACCACCACCAGTACCAGGACCGCCTCCGGTGGCAGGGCCACCTCCACCACCTCTATACATGCCCCCACTTCCTCCTGGGCCCGGGGGTCTGTAGTCCTGGAAGTTTGGCAGCGTCTTCTGTCTCTTCCGCTGCACCTCCTCTTTGTCTGGACAGACATGGGGTAGAGGGTTCAGATAGTGGGGGAGGGGAATGGCCAGAAAAAATGGCCTGGGGTATACAGAGCGGCAGACGACTGCCAAAACCGACAGCTCAATGCATTCTTGATGTTTAGTCATTTATCTTTGAAATCCACAGCAGCCGCCAAGCTTCTTTGTAGTGCGGTCCCAAAAAAATTAATAAGTGCATCAATTTAAAAAAAAAAAAAAAAAAAAAAAACTGTTCGGGGTTGTGGGTTCGATTCCCATACAGGCTCTGTGAGTGTGTGGAGTTTCCCCATGTTTCCGTGGCTTTCTTCCAGATACACACCCATGGTGAAAAATTAATTCAATTCAGGTGGATTGAAGCCTGCAAACTTCCCTTGAAGTACAGCTGTGTGTCAGGAAGTTGGTCCTGTCATGGGCTGGCATCCCGTCCAGAGTGTTCCCTGCTTCATGCCAAATGCTTAGGACGATATGCATCTTTATGTAAATGCAATAACCCACACCCAAGGCTGGATTATGGACCAGGTCAGCTTCCCCTGGGGTCTTGGACTAACAGAGGCCTTGCACAGCCCAAGACAGCCAAAGGAAGCTGAAACACCAGGCCTTCTGGTTTCCTTGGCATGCGGTGCAAGCTAAATATGGAGAACGGGGCAGGGTTATAAGATGAAGTGGCATCCCAACACACGGGAGGGGGGCTTACCGATGACCTGAGGATGATAGGTAAAAGGTTTCGGCTCACTGGTCTCGTTGTCCGACTTCCTCTTGAGCTGGACGAACACCGAGATGGGCTTCTGCAGATTGAGGTCCCGGTATTTGGGAGTCTTAAACACAATGGCGAACTGAAGCGAACAGACATTTCCACATTAATTTAAACAGGCATATATTACCGTGTTCAGAAGACGAGAAAAGTTATTGTACACCATCAGTCAGTACAACACAAAAGTAGTTCATAGTATTAATAGACAGAAAAAATGTTTTTCTCAACTTTACATGTACAGGTGTATAGGAATTGTTCTGTTTTGAGATATCCCATCTCGCTCTCCTATAAGACATACACACATATTCGCAAGAGAGAGTAAACCTTTGGATGTAGTGCAGTAACCCATGAGCACTTTTTATTTGGGGTTAAGGGCATTGCTCAAGGGGACACCGCTGATATCATTACTGTGCTAGCAATGGGATTCAAACCAAAATCCTTCTGGATGTGGGCACAGCCGAACCCCACATACTGTAAATCCACAATTTACGCTCTGCCGTCTATCAAACACCTCGCACAAATCTTTACCGCAACGTTCCTAAATCATATAAATGGTTTTGACATAACATTAACAGTCTGTGACATGCATGTGGTTCATTAGGGCCAAATCGTGCTTTAATAGTTTTTAGGTTTTAAGCATGAGATTCTATTGCTGTCGTACACCTGACAAAGTCCCTACACCTGGATAGAGTACTTCTGAAAAAGACGGAATCACAAAATATTGAAAGCAACTGCCATTGTGTCTTTGCAGCGTGGAAATATAAATGGTTGAATGTCCTGTATGTGACCAATGGCGTTTGAGTAAATGGCAAACAAAGGATACCTGTGCAGGGGGCTGCTGGGACAAACAGGCTAAAATAAGTCTTATTGCTGGTCAGTGCTGTTAACACTTATGAATAGTACAATTCATGTGGTGTTGGATTAGCTGCTCGGCCTGTACGTCCATGAGAAATCAGGCTTCATAACCCACGGGCGGGATTACCGAGAAACCTCAATCACTGATTGGGTTAAACCACTCAGATGTAAGAAGAGTGGCACGACAGCCCCACCCACTGCGAGCTCTGCAGTCTCACGCCCGGCTTCACGCAGCATTCCGCACCGCACCACACACCTGCCTGTGGACATCCGTGGGAGAGAAGTCCCCGAAGGCCTCCCACACCCGTCCTGTGTCGCTGTCTTCATAGAAACGCACCTGAATGTCATCTGTAGGGGTGAATGAAAGTGGAACGGCCATTAACTCAGTGCCGTATCGCCTAGCTTTGGATCCTTTGATGTTTCTACTATTAACAGCAGCTCTGCATGCAGGTCGCATTCCAAACTAAGATATCGCACAAAACTGGAATTTGGGGTTCCTTTGTAAATCAGCTACACCGACACTGCCGTTGCTAACCCTGCCATTCTTTTGCTTCCCCAGCTATGGTCATGAAGAGCTGAGGCTCATTCTGATTGGCTGTTCAGCCTCCAGGTTACCAGGTGGCTTACAGTGACACCACTCATTGGAGAACAGGAGTCTTCAGATCCAATCAGCTGCTGCCACACAGATCAGAGGCAGCTTGGTCAGCTAGGCTGGCACAGGGACTGGAAATTTCCTGTGGCAGCGCATCCTGCAAAATGTGGCACCCGCATGCGGCAGGCGGTGCGGTGAAAGTCAGCGAGTGAAGATAAAACTCGTTGACCTGCTGCCTCACCCACGGGGACTCGAGAGAGAGAGCAACGGGGAGTGTTTCATCTCCTGTGTACTTTCACGAAACCACGGGGGAATTCCCAGAGCCACAGGGTAAGGAGAATCCCCCCCCCCGTCATGCATTCTCAATATACCGTCACAATCTGCCACCTTCATCTGGATGTTGTACCCCTTGGAGTTCAGTCAGGTCTTCCATGGTGATGCAAAAAGACACTCTGCCTTCTTAGTATACAGTGGATTTAAAGCTTCTCTATTTCACAGCTGCAGAAATCCAGTCACTGCCAAGCGTTATGCTTCTCATTGTCATGAAATACCAAAACCTGAGATATTTAAGCACTCACTGCGCTCAGTATTATGTAAGGATTGGTCCTAAAGTCTGGCATCAGCAGATGCAAACGCACAACATAGCTTACAAGTGGTAGTTTGGTCCACACGCCACCGCTGCTGTGACGCGGGTCCACCACACGGGTGTTGTCGCACCTTTCTGCACCTTGTCACACAACAAGTAGACCTCCTCGCCTCCCGTCACACACCCGGCTGTTCGGTCCATCCTCACGATCTTCAGGTTGGAGGCGTTGGGGGCTTCTGCCAGCCAGAAGGGACACAAAGGGACGGATGAAGCTCTTGTAGGACCACCGGGTTCCTCAGATTGCCCAGTCCACCCTCAACGCTGAGACCAAAGTTGATCAGCCAGCTGAAGCCCCAAACAAAGCTACTTTGTTCTAAATCTGTCCGTTTCCCAGATGGCGAATACAAGCACATCTTAAACAGATTAAAATCCATTCACATGGCGAGATGCTTCACTAACACGATTTAGGTAACTGGTCTAACAAGAGTATACTTACGGCTATAACCTCTTAACTAACCTGAACCTTGATGACATGAATATGCATCCCTGCCTTAACCTGAGGCCAACAGTTTTCCATCATTATAAATCCAGGAGTAAGGCAGTCATACCCTCAACCTCCCCCCCCCCCACACACACACACACACACAAAACATCCCAATGTACTTTTTTTTCGCCCAGATGTACCAAGTCACATTTCATAACACTGTCCCCATGACAAACACATGCCTATATTAAAGAAATAAAACAGAATATCACAAGGCCAAGACAAGCCGTCCTCCGCTGGTCCACTGCCCAGCTTCTGACACATGGCTTCTCAACAAAATAAACATTCAAGAAATAAATATAACAACTCCTGTAGGTTGTTTTTTTTGCCAATATCAGGCAATCGAGTAGACAGAGGGAGACATGGATCCAAGCCGTCAGCGGAGAGGGTGAGAAGAACTGGATATGAAACTGAAAGTGGAGCCCCATGCAAGAAAAGGCGGTGAAGGAAATTCAGTACAGAGGTGTTTGCATGCATAGAAGGGTGGAAGGAAGCCAGCGCATGGAGTGATGTGGTTTTATTTCTCTGCAACTCAGACCAAGGCACACATCCACAGCTGTCTCTACTGTGATGAATGTCAAGATTAAAAGGGCTTACACAATAACACAGTTTAGCGTGCGGGACGCCGTCTCTTTGCTTTAACCAAACCGAGCAAGGCTCTGAGGTCCAGACAGCCACTGTGTGGAACAGCGGTTTGGAGACTGTTCCATCTTAACCTTGGCAGGAAGGCTCAGCTCATCCCACATGATTGGGAACTGGGACGGCAGGCGTTTGAGGGAGTAACTCACTGCTGTCGTAGATGGGGTCGGAGATGACCGGGTCGAGCCGACGCGAGTAGCCGCCATCACTGTCCGGCAGGAAAGCGGTGAACATGAGACGCACTACACTCAGGTCCATCTCCTTGGACTGGGATGCGGCTGCATTGCTGATGAGCCGTCGCTGGTGATCTGAGAACGACACGTGGACCTCAGCCTTCAGACTAGAGCCTGAATTTAGAACAATACCATAGGGACAAGGCGGGACAGTACGCTATGGGCATCCTGATACCCAGAGCAAGAACCTTGACTGAAGACTCATAACACCTCCACTAATAGAACTGATGTAGAAGACAAGACATGAAAGGGGCAGTGTGTGGGTCTGTGACTTAGGAGTTTGTGTCCAGAAGGTTGCTGGATCAAATCCCATGGCAGACAGAGAAATTACATTAGTGCTGGGCCCTTCTACAAACCCCTTATCCCCAAAAACTGCTTCAGGAAAAATTGCTGGCCCTTCACTCTTGTAGGTTTGCTCTCACCTGGATGTGTTTGGGTCCGTGTGTCTCAAAGGAGAATGAGATGGGGTATGGTAAACCAATGAATTCCTACGCAACTGAACTTGTGCTTTTGTAACTGGCTGAGGCCAAGAAAACACACAGCACAAAGCGAGCAGGCAGACCTGTGAGCTCCCTGGGGACGCGGACCTCGCCTTGCAGGTTGTCGATCTCCGGGTGGATGACGACGCCGTAGTTGTAGCCCATTCTGAAGGCTTCACTCATCCGCTCCTCCAGGGTCTTGCTCACGTTCTTCTTCGTCACGTGAAGTATGCCCAGATTGGGGAAGCTGTAGCAGGATTAGAGATTAGCAGGAGTTGGCATCAAGAATCAGCACAGGATCAGCAAATAGTAGGGGCTGTCAATTTAGAAGAATCAGAGACGGGATTAGCAATTAGTGGCAGTGGGGCATCTCAAGAGAAACCATGTCAGGATTAGCAAGGGCTGGTGTTTCAGGAGAATCAGAGGGATTAGGGATTAGCAATTAGTGGCAGTGGGGCATCTCAATAGAAACCATGTCAGGATTAGCAAGGGCTGGTGTTTCAGGAGAATCAGAGGGATTAGCAATTAGCGACAGCAACAGGTGATTAAACTGTGGGGTAGATGAAGACAGAACAATGCTGACCTGATGCTGGAGTCCTTGGGAGCCAGGTCGGCAACACAGATGCCCTTTTCACACTGCTTACCCACCAGACTGTGGGCATGGAGGTGGGGCTCTGGCGAAGAGGTCACCAGCTGCACCACCACACGTGCCGGCCCCTGGTAGTTACAGATCTGACACACAGACACACTAATTGAGACATCAAGGGCTTTTTCCCCCTTCTCACTGGTTAATAGTTTCAGTTCAACGGTGATGAGGGCCCTTTCTGAACTGGGGCCCCCAAAACATCACCGGCGCTAGATCACCAGTGCTACTAGGTTATGAAAGTCCGACCCCCAAATACCTGGAGAACACCAACAAGCCCAAATGACCACCCAACTGCCAAATTTTACATCCAGAGAACTTTGACAGTAAAGTTATAAAATAAGGCTTTGCTTTCTGACCTGCAAAACAAGCTTCACAGGGCAACTTTAAATCTCTGTTTTGTAAGAACCAGAAAAACTGTCACTGTGGTGAACAACAGCAAGGGTGCTCATTCAGGTTCCTTCAAGTTTCATTCAGAGAAAGATGTTCTTCTGGATGACCACCCAGCCACACCCCCATACTTACTGTGGTACACACAGGTCAGAGGAGTCAGCAATGTTCTTTGGCAGACAAAGTAGAATAGAGCCCATACGTCATCTTACTACCCAAAATGCAGTGCTAAAGACATCAGCTAAGTTCCTCATAAAGATCTCCAATAACAAAAGGCCCTCTCAAGGCTGTGCATGATGCAATGAAAGAACCAAACTTAGAGAAGAAATAAAAAAAACACACCAAGAAGCAAAGTGTCAGTCTTCCTCTTTTCGAGTGAGACGAGTTTTTGGATGAGATATTTGCAATTAGCAGACCTAGATTTCAGCCCTTATCTGCCATTTGATAGCACTCAGTATTGTGTGTGTAAAGTATTCTAGGTGCTGGCAACGGATCTGTCCAAAAGGGCCTCGTCACAACCAAAACATAAGACAAACCATTTGCTTCATTCAAAACTATAAGACAAACCATTTGCTTCATTCAAAACTTCCTGTTGAGGCAGTGGTAACACGCCAGGAAATTCCCAAAGCACTATAAGCAAGACAGATTAAACTGTAGTGAACATCGCCTTCTTCAACTCAGCATTCTCGTGAACTCTCAATAAGTAAAAAAAAAAAAAGTTCAAGTTGGCATATTATCATCAAAAGTCTTTTGTAAATACACGCTCACCATTCCTTCTGAAGAAGTGAAATGTCAGAGCAGAGTAATTATGAAAGATTGTGGCTAAAAGAGAAAGGAGAGTACAAAATAGAAAACTGGCACTTGAGTGCTAATGAAGAAAGTATCATTTTCAATATATTTAAGAGTAAAAAAAAAAAAAAAAAAAAAAAAAAAAAAAAAAAAAAAACTGATGGTCTGTTATTTAACTTTATGGTAAACTTTTACCCATGGTTAAATGACAACTGGTCTCACTACTCATGAACAACACTTAGCATGGAAGCATGCAGTTCACTTACTAGCTTAACCTGTAAAATAGGTCACATGCTCAGAGGCTTTAATCCAGAGATGCCTACACTCCTGGGCAAAGAGATGGATCAAACCAAACTCTGTAAAATATTAAGCTTTTACTGCCTAATGTTAACAACAAATCATTGGTCAGATAATTCCTGACTCCTGAAACCTGTGCCCCCACTGGCTCAACACTGCAGTGAACTGTTTGGGGGGGGGCGGGGGGGCTGGAAACAGGGAAATTTACTTACATAGTCTTCTTAATTCTTGTTAATTTCCTGACCAATTATTTGCTGTTGAGACCATTAAAAGCTTATTTTTTGCAATTTTGGCTTTGACCCTTTGTTTTGCCCAGGAGTGTACACTTTACGCTACTAGATATTAAATTGGATTATTTACGGAAATATCTTCGGCCACCTTGCTCAGCATAGCCTTGATCACTACATGACCTTCTGCACTGAGAGTTTCTAGATTTCCCCCCCAGGGTGATAATATCAAAATGAATTTGCCCAGCTGATACATGGCAATGTTGATGCATAGTGTTGTTTATCAAATGTATTCAGAAACATGCTTGTCTATGAAAGTCTGACTGAGGCTGCCTTTTCTTTATACTTAAATTAGTTTTAAAGAGCTTTTGGAAAATTATTAATGCTGTGACTTATAAAAAGAAAAAAAATAAAATCAGCTTCTGTTTAGATTGTGGGATGCTGAATGAAATGAAATTTAAGCACGAAACCAAAAGTGGGCATTCCAGAAAGAGTAAGCAAAAAAATGTGACTCAGTAATATTAAAGAATGAATATTTATGTGTGACAAGACTTTGATTGAACATGACCCACTGACCCATGTAAGTTTCACTTTTCTGCCGACAAGTAACTACATGCCCATTTAATTCATTCTTATAGCTTGATTCACAAATCAATGTCACCTCTTTCTCAGTTCATATTTGGTCTATTCATGAATTTTTTCCTCTTTTTGTATTAAAGTCAACATGATTCCTTGTAGAGCTGAACAGCAATTACAGTGTCAGAGATCTCTTTGCAAAACAGCACGTGTTTGGGTTAAAAGCACATCCTGACCATATTTACTGCTCAGAATCCCTGTTCTGTATAAATGGGAGTGCAAAGACTCAAAGAACCAGTTGTCACCATTCTAGTGCATCTTTAAAACTGTCCACACAAAAAAGCAAACATGAATTCAAATAATTTCATCATATGCAAACTGCTCTATTGTACAGTTATCCAGCTAAACCAGTTCCCCCAGTTTGCAGCTTGTCACAGGAACCTAGGTTTTCCACAATCCAGGTTTTGCAATGAAACTTTCTATAACTGTTACTAGCAAATGGTCTTGGGAACTGACTGATCCTTAACTCTAATTTCAAATTAGAATCCCCCCCACCCCCACCCAAAGGCAGTTTCAACCATCTTACTTCACTGAGTAAGCAGGATGGGTCATGATGAGCCTGGAAGCAATCCCAGGCAGCATAGGGCACGTGGCATAAAGTAGAAGGTGATGCAGCGCGCAAACACACACACACACACACACACACACACACACACACACACACACACACACACACACACACACACACACACACAGCAGACAGTTTAGAGACACCAATTCACCTAATGTAACTGCAGGTTTTCATACTGTGGTTGGACAGCAGAGAACCCAAAGGAAATCCCAGTGGACAGAGGAGGAATATACTGAATGTATGAGCAGAGAGCTGGGCATTGGATCAATAAAAACTCAGCACTTGCTAGCCCATCAAAAAAAGGCGGCTCGTAGAAACCAGGTCAGCCAGTAATTCTGTGTTTCTAGAGCACGTATTTCCCCTGGCTCATCTGCAATTGGCACACACACCTTCACCTGGGGGTAGGACCTCCTGTTCCTCTCACTGGAGGCACCCGGGAGACCGCCGTGGGAAGGCCCCTCGCAGCCATAGCGGAAACGGAACCCCCTCTGCGGGCAGAAGTAGGGCAAGGTTCAGGTTAACTAATCGCCACGACTCAGTGCCATTCTGGCAATAAACATTGGAGACCAGCCCCCCTCCTAGTGCTTATGAAGACTTTTCATGACACATTGCAAGCTTAATTGTTATCTCCTAAACCTTAGGCAAGCTAAAAATAAAAGCAAACTCCCAAAAGTGCACCCCCACTGGATTCATATAAAACGTACAGCTGACTCAAGAGAGAGGCCACGCCGAGGTAAATCTGAGCATACCTGCTTTGGCTGCTCCATGATCTGAAGGTAAGGTCCATCCGCTGCAATGGAGAAAAACCACAATAAGAGGAACTCAGGAGGCCATTAAACAAACAATGTGTCACCAGGGTGCAAACGAAACACGGCAACATCTCATTTCTGAAGGTGGAATTGTACAAATCTTCCCGGCAGAGGAGGTGGGAATTTCCTGAAGCTAAAAAACCATCACAGCAGGAAAAAAGAAGTAAATGTCATGAAAGCATGTGCATTTGTGTACACTATGTAGGCACATGCCGGCTGGATAATGCACGTTTCTGGGAAGACTGTATGCGCAGACGAACAAATCCCTGTGCAAACACAGCGGTGAGAGGTTGACAATGCCTTGAAGACAGGTGGCAAAGCATTACAGACCTCCTTTGTACTGTCGCTACTGTTTAGATGTGCTCAGTTACGGTCTGGGGAAAACAGATGTCTTTGCGCACGTTAAGTCGTGTAGGCAGCGATGCAGGAAGTGTTCAAAAGAACTCGGCAACTAATCACAGTTCCTGACGAGTCTGACCGCAGAAACAGGAAGTGTGCGCATGCGCCGAGGACCTCGCGATAATGGCTGTGCCCCCGGTAAAGGCCTTCGGCTTTAGAGCTGGCCGGTCAAACGCCTTGCCGCAACTGCAAAAATTCAGACTTTCTTCGCGAGGCGCCACTGAATTTAGCCTTGAGAAACTCTGTGTGGGACGGCCTGCAGTGGATACTAATGGTTTTGTCCCCGCTGTCTCCATGAATCACAGCGGCTACTGAGCAGTGGACTACCGCTGACCTCCTGGGTGGGCTGAGTGAAGGATCATCAGTCTGGTACTAACATACTCTTCCACTCGCTCTGAGGTGACCGATCAATTGACAACCTGCCTGGCTGGCTGCATCAGGGTCATGCAGGGGCAGAGACAAGAGGGGGGGATGGAGAAGTGAAAGCTATGATGGTGGTGCTGCGGATAGGGAGTAACAGAAGTAGTTTCCCCACAGCTTTATGATGTCATAGTACTATAATGTCATACTGATGGTTCCCGTTTGTGTGACTGCGTGTGTGCGCGCATGCATAAAAACCGGGGCCCTTTGAAACTTAACTTTGCATTGCAGGAAGAAAAACAGAATGGAAAATTTAAAGGCACGGTGTATTTAAAGACACGACACGAAGAACTTTATGTTGACCACACCCAACCGTGAAAGTTTCAGATTTTAAATTTGATGCTACAGCCAAACATAAAGTTTTAAGTGCAGTAAGATGGATGTCATTTTAGCAAGATATAGAGATGAGAACATGGTTGTTAATTTTATGACTTCTTTGGGGAACACATAGAGCATTTACCAGAACCACAAATGACCGTGTTTTTTTTTTTTTTTTTTTTTAAAAACCTCACCCAACCCCTGACATGCTATTAACTGTGAACTTGGTGAAACTCTGAAAATATCATATGAGAATCAGAAAAGCGAGCTCACCTATCCTGGACGAGTTAGGGTGTGATATAGGGGTGAAGTTGTTCAGAGCATCTCCCATCCAAGGTGTGAATGGATCTATATCTAAAAACTTGGGAAGAAAAAAAAACCGAAGAGATGAAGACAACTAGTGTTATACAAGCCTGCAGTGAAAGAAAATGAATGAGGGAAAGGGTTAAATTATACCTCTCAAATTGTTGCCAATGACAAAGCTAACTGAAAAAAGATCCTGGGGATCAAACACTGCCAGCACCCCACATTCTGAACGGACTTCCTTGAAAATTAAAATCGCTGTAGTTTATTCTTGAGATTTCGATCAGTTTAGCCCTTTGAAACAAAGCCCTGGTGCATAAGTTCAATTTGGGAAGCTCAAAATGCTCACAAAACTCTTAATAAACAGAGAGATCTACAATTATACCCTGAGTGTCATGAAACTTAAATATGGAGGTCATTTTCTCCTTAACATCCCTTGTTTTTAATATGTATTTCTGCTCCAGGAGTAAGAAAAGTAAAATCTGACATATCTCAAAACAAAGGTATAGCAGTGACTTTCAAGAACACGACCAAGTCCCTCGACCATTTCACCTGTCGTGTGTTCCTTATTCTTGTGGTTATGATCTTGTACTAAGCTAGGCAGGCGAGTCGGAAAACGCAGTAGCAAAAAACATATCGATGGGAGCACGTTTGAAGGGCAGATTACCTTCATTTGAACCCTCGAAGCTTGGAAGGTCTCATGCATCTCAGGGAATTAGATCAACTCCAAGCACAATTTCATGACTTGGCCAAAAATAGTGAGATTACGGGAAAGCAAGCATCACTGTTTTAACACTTAAAAGTGTAGTTTGCAGGATTGTAAGCAGCAAACCTGCAGAGGATCTATCAGCGGGAGGATGTCCTCCATCTCAATTTCACACCATGCTACTCCTGAGTGATATTCCATCCATCATTGGCCATTTATCCTGGATGGAGTCCCAGGGGTTTGGGGCTAATTCATGACAGAATAGGGCCCAAGGCTGAGGCACATGCTGGATGGGATACCAGAATATCAAAGGGCAGGCGTACACACAAATTCATACACCACAGGCAAATCAGAGATGCCAATTACACCAACACGTCTTTGGACTACAGTTAACAAAAAAAAAGAAAGTACCCAGAGAAAGCCTGCGTGACACAGGAGGCCAAGCAATCCCCACAAATAGAGTGGAGGTAGGATTCAAATCCACAGTGCTAACCACTGAGCTACCACACCACTCCTCAGTGGTACTGCATTATAAATCACATTAATATTTTAAATAATTCAATGGAAAAACCGGCTTTAAAGTTCAGCCTATTATACGATTATTTTACATCCAAATCAGCTCATACACTTCAATATTTTAACTACCAGTCTCCAAGAAGTCTGCTGCAGTTGCTGATCCTTTAACCTTAAAGTCAATGCCACAAGACACACTTACGGCTCAATTACCACCATAGTTTAATCATAACACAAATCAATTACTTTCTATCACAGCAGAATCAACAGTGAAAGACTGAAGATCACATGGAAAAGCAGACTTTCACCAGGCACACAACTATTAGTGTTATTAACATCCACAGAGGCCAAAACAGATTAGAAAAAACAACTTGATGTATGACAGCACACATCTTGAAATGAGCACATTTTCTAAGAATTAGCTGCATGTTTTCATGCCAGTGACTAGTTGGGAATAAAATCCATTTTAAAAAAGCCAATTCTGGAAGCTGCCCTTATAAGCTAGTTACACTACATCCAAAAACAAACTAAACAGTGAAGCTAGGGTTTCTGGAAAGCTTTAAATTTTAAGCTTTAGATTTTAAAAATAAGAGTGGCAACGTGTTTTTCATTGTAGTCCCTTGAGAGCATCATTTAAATGCTCTTCTCACGTTACGTCTTACTGAGCTGTTGGAGTCATCGGGGTGGTACTTACCGGTTCCTGGAGGTAAGGGTCGTCCTCAGCCATGTCTACAAATAAGTTAAGTATTAATATTCAATTAAGAGCTATCAGATCACAAATCAAATACCTCATCTCCACAACTGGGTTAATCTTTATTATATACCAGGTGTCATGCATGGACAGTTGATAAACAGGACAAAAAAAAAAAAAAAAAGTCTTCCCTATTTTTTTTTTTGTAGCCTAGAAGGAAACTAATCAACTCAAATCTAGACATAAAACCTATACAAACATCCACATACTTTGAATGAAAAAACAAAAGGGGAACTCAGGACGTCGCCGGTTTACAGTTCATAAATACGCACCGTTACAGCTTCTAAATTATCATGCGATACTCCATGCACTGTGTAATGTCTGCCAGGCTAAAAGATGAATTATTATGGTCTACAGGGCTGATGGTATTAGAGCTACAAAACGTGATTAATATGATGCACCAAATGTTGCTGGTAAAAGCATAACCATTTCACATTCGCTATACTTTATGCTTTTTTAAAACATAATGAACAGCAAATGCATAACCATAATTATATTACAAGATGTTACAGAAGTACAGGGCCCTTCTTTTAGTCACTGTTAGCTGCGCAGGCGCAAAAGAATAGTTTATAAAAATATTGATATTTTGACATAAATGTTAACACACTGGCGGATCGACGGTCCATGCTCATCAAAGCGCTGTTAATTACTTTGGAGTTTTTGTACTTCCGCTTTGTAAAGATCGGTAACTTTGTGTCCTCCTTAGAATAATCAAAATGAGCTGGCGTGGAAAAGGGGCAAGAAATAGGGGAAGACTTGGCAGTTTTCGGGCTGTTTTTCCTAAACGTGGACGGACATCCCAGCCGATCTAGTGAGAACGTATGTGCAGGCCTTACCTTTTTTTTCGATCACACTCCGTCCAGGTTGATCAGATGACAACTGCGCTCCAAACTTACAGCCAAGTTACAACGTCGCCTTCGGAGTTACGACTCGCAGCGCTTGTCAGTCTTCAGCACTCGCCCCAAACAGAGATCAGACAACATTGAGTTAATAAATTAATAAATAGAGGTCGAAGAAGCACACTAAGAAAGCAGTAGCCTTTCTGGTATCAGCACAGAGCAGAGTGTAGGAAAGTATGTCCCTCGATGTTTTGTTAAAAAGCCTGACTTCCTTGCTGGAAATTCCCAATGACGTAAAGATCTCTTCTTTAGTTTTTGCTGCCACCTGGCGGTCAGCACTAGACAAGGCTTTATCGCTCTACCGCGATATATATATATACATATTTTTTTGTTTTTTGTTTTTTTTTGTTTTTTTTTGTGAAAAACAGCGATGGGACAAATGAGGCTTCGGATGCTGTGGTGGGTGGGAGTATCCTGAACTAACCAGACAGCTGTGGTATTGCGAACACTATTAATATAATGACTGCTACATATTCCACATTTCCGTACCATGCGGGCATCATGCATATTAGGCATTTCCAAATGAATATTTTTCTCATATTTCTCCCGCTAACAAATGTGCTATCCAGTCTACAAGTATTGCACAACAAAAATTCAAATGTGTTCAAAATCCAAAAGTACTGCCGACTTGAAACTTTGGTTTTGTCATGTCCCATTTATTCTGTATCTGAAAAATACTACCGAAAATTATTTTGTGTTAGGTTAAAGTAGCAAAGTATATTTTGCTTGAACAACTGAAAGTTATGGTTCAGTGTTTGCTAAGTCCAGTGGTTCTCAGACTTTTTCTTTCGTTCCCCCCTTTTGGAAACAGAAATACGTATCCCCCCCACCCCACATGCAACTTTTTTGTGCAAGTATAGGTAACTTTGTGACAAAATTGGTATATTTAACCTAGAATTTATTGAAATACCATTAAGAACGGCTTGTTGCCTTTCTATCAATGATTTGTGCTGTGCAAAAAAAGCAAGATTCATAATATTTCTTTGACTTCGGTTTTGAACCATCAGCCGACCTGTTTGTCTCAAAGCATCATCTGTTTTTCTCTTTGTACCTGTGAAAAATCTGTCTGTTTTATACTGTTAATGGTCTTGCTGTGTGAATGAATAAACATGCTATCATGAACACTACATTTTGTATTGTCCCTACGTGAAAAGATTAGATAGGCTCAACACTTCCCTCCTGTTACGCCCCCTAGTAATGCCAGTGCGCACCCTCCACAGTTTGAGAACCATTGGTTTATTTACAGTGCTGATAATCATTATGCTTTTTTGTTTGTACCACTTGTGTTTTTTCATGCAAATCCTGGAGAAACTGCAAATATCTTTCATGCTTTGATGTGGTTTGCAGTGGATTAAGAGGAGCTACATTTACTAGTTTGAACATCTGATACTGTATGTCATACCCTCAGCAACGCACAGCTGAGGCTGAGGCTACAAGAGGGCGCAAGTGAGCAACCAGACGCATTGGCCTTTTGGAAATTTCCAGCTCAGGTGTCCTCCCCAGGAATACACCTGCAGACAATTACCTGCTTGTTAAGCAGGTATTTGACCTTGCTGTTTTTTTCTGGGTGTTTTTGGTTCTCAAAGCCCTTCTACTTTTTTTTTGGGGGGGGGGCACTGAATCCCCTGTCGGATTTGTTTGAAGTCCATCTTGAACATTTGGGGTGCGTTAGATTTGCACGTGTTCGCTTGCTTGCACAAGCAATGTAGCTTCACTGTTGTGTAATTGAACCTAATAGTGGAGAAAGTACAGTTTATAAGCACTGCTTATTGTGCTTCATACCAAGGTTTCTACCACAATGATAAAATATTAGGCTGTTTGTCAGGATCGTTAATCCAATTATTGCCCGGTGGCTACATAACTAGCAGTGTGACCAATGACTGTATTCATAATACACACTCAGTTGGGCCAGACAGAGACACTACGTGTGTTTGTTTAGATCTGTCATGTCACTGTCCAACCAGAATATTAAGTGAAATTTTGGGATTCGTCACTCCATCAGCTGCAGGGTCGAGTGGTTCATTTTGCTGACCACACCATCAAACACCTGATCATTCAAAGAGACAAGTTCAATAGTTTGTGGAAATTACTTCTGGTCATGATACAGTAAAGTATTTTGAAGCAAAGATATTATTACCATGCACTATGCTTGACTGCTGGTATGAGGAGGTGATTAATTTGAAACACAATGTTTCACTGGCAATCTGAACACGATTCATGTTAGACGAAGGAGTTTCATTTTTGAGTTGGCTCCACTAAGAACATCATCACAGAAGGTTCATGCAGGTCAGACTTAGGAGAGCATAAATTTTCTTTAAAGTAACAAGTGACAAGTTTTGTTCAGTGTCTCTGGGATGATGTAGACAAGGACACTGAATTTAGGCAAGGAGAGTCTGGTTGTTCACATGTTGTTCTAAGGTTCTTTGTAACTTCCTGAAGAAGTTCTTGCTCTTGGAGGTCTTCTGCCAGAACAGAAATTTTCAGTAAAATGAACTATTGCTCCAGACATTTTTTACAAGCATGGTGGCTCAGTGGTTAGCACTGTTGCCTTGCCCCTCCAGACTTGCGAGGTTCAATCCCCCCTCCAGCTCTGTGTGTGTGGACTTCTCCCTGTGCTTCGCAGGTTTTCTCCAGGTACTCTGCTTTTCTCCTGCAGTCTGAAGACATGCAATTTAGGATGATTGGCATCTCTAAATTGCATGTAGGATGTGACAGTATGTGCTGCCTGGGATCGGCTCCAGGCCCCCCGCGAACCTGACCAAGATAAGCTTTTGGGAGAATTGGACAGATGGATCTTACTGTGACTTGGTAGAACCATGGCGCATTAGAAGCTCCTGACTCAGAAAACAGGGTGGGAATTTTAGAAGTTGTGCAATTGCCTTAATGCAGAAAACATCAATAGTTCCTATTAGATTGCAAAGTGACCAATTAGTTGAGTAGTTAACAGGTCCCTCAGCACACAGCATGCAGTGTTCACCCCCAACCCCCTGTGCTATCGGGAAACTCATTTGTTTCTGGTCCTTGGTCCCTATCAGACAGTGCTAATGGAACATGAGTGACACGTCTCAGTGGACATTAGTGGGGTCAGTTGACTGTGTTGCGTTTGCTTTTTGTCAGCTATTTTCCCTCTTGTTTGCTTGCGAGCTACAGAAGCAATAGAACTTACAGGAGTTTTCATGGTTTTGAAGCTCACTGGCAGAGTTGTCATATGAGGCTCGTTACATTTAACAGGAATCAGAACAGCCATGTCAGTTAGTTTCAGCCGTGTCTGTTCCTAGAGCAACTGCTTGCTGTGCATTCAAAAAAATGGGTGTTTGTACATATAAGTTGCTACAATGAAGCTGCTATAGTGTCATACGTGTCAAAGGAGGTTCAATTAGTACTCAAATAGCACCACATGATAATTAACATAATATGGATAAAATATAACATAGCTGTTACTTTTAGAAGGAAGTGGCAAAATAATTGCGCAATGAATTCAGTCGAAAAAGAATATCTTAGATCAGGTGCCAACATTTTTTCTTATCCCAAGACTAATGTTTGAACCGTGCTTTTCTGTAGTAGTCCGTTACCACGAAGACTTTCACTTTTGTTCATAGATCGAATCGTCTAACCGGTGTTACGCTCGCATTTTAACCCTACGGATTCATTTTAGAATATATAACAAACAAAACAATTCAAGCAGGCTATAGCCTACTCGCATCTGAAACGTGCAGTAATTCTACATTGGCGAAGCAGTCACGTCTTTCAGAGATTATTCAGTGGGTTGAAGGTACTTTATCTTTTGTAGGACTTTCACCTCCGGAAATCAGAAATACAGTAAGCACTGCCAAGGGTTTCTTCCAGACTAAGGTGCTCCGTCCCAAAGGGGGGAAACATCATGAATAACTCGCATCGCATCTTAATTATAATAACCGAATTTATTGCACTGGCGTACGTTTTAGCGTCAGATGCCAAAGAGGCAATGCCAACGTTTTTAGAGGACATTATTCGTTTTTATGGTCAAAATGGTACGTTTTCACTTGAAAGTCTGGAAAACATCCTGGAATTAATGAAACAAGGAAGAAGAGTTTATGACGTGGATAATCAAAATTTACTGGTAAATCCAAAGGTATGTGAAGTATTCATTTACTTACTCACGCTATATTCACAAATCACTAGGCAATGAAATATTAATCCAGAGGCTTTAGGTTTTAACTCAGTATTTAAATTCCCTTTTCAGTCACCTTTCAAATCAGGTATATTGTGGATCGCAGGTGCGTTAATCCATGATGAAATTCGCCTGGTAGTGATGGGAATGAAATCATCACTACTGTCAGCTATTAGTCATTTCAATATAAAAAAAAAAATAAAAACATGAAGCATTAAAAATTAAAATCTCGAACCATCAAACTCAATAACCATTAACAGAAGGGTGGGAGCGTCTCCAGGAACAAGCACTCTACTGTCGTAAAGTATTTAAAGCTGGAATTTAATGTCGAAAGGTTCTGCCACAGGTTATATTCAAAGGTTCCTTTATTGTGAAATTCATTCTTGTTCCGACGATTCTGTATGTCGTGAAATAGTTTATGAATAAGGCGTGTGGTCTGTCTGCTTTATTATTATTATTACAAAAATACTTGACGTTAAATTTCTTGCCATTGATGGGTTGTGTGTTACACATACATGTAATCTCAAGGAGTTCTAGGTGATCCAGAGTGATGCGTTCCTTCATTTTGATTTATTTTTTGTACCTAAATATTATCCGGAATATAAATGAACTAAAGGAATACGATGGTCTTTAAGTACATTGCTGCTATACATCATCCATCCATCCATTCTTGGGTGCTTGATATTTAGTATGATAGCAATAGTGTTTACTGTTCATTCGTGTTGATGCATTAACTGTGATGTAGTCGGCCATGTGGAAATACCGAGTCAGTGTCTTGCAGAAACGTGGGTGAGGTAGAGCTAACAGTCAATACCATTTGATCAATAGAAGGGTTAAACTGCAGGCTGTGGAACAGTTTTGGTTGAGAGCCAGTTTTTGAGTCAGGCCAGGGTGTTTATCAGAACAAATACCAACTTTCAGTAATTCTATTTAACACACTTATCAGAAAAAAAAGAAAGAAAAAGAATTCTAACTACTTCTAACCATTGACCAAGACCCTTAGCCCCGGTTGCCAAAGAATTACTGGATACTGTGATTTTGCTCTGTGACTCTCAAGCTTTCCTCACTTGTGCATCACTTTGTACAAAAGTGTTCCAATATATGAATTAAGATAAATATAAAATAACATCATTAGCAATGTTAAAATGGTAGTGAATGCCTTTGCACTTAGAATGTCTGCTTAAAGTACTTCCTCAGTCTAGCTTATATAAGAGGGAGCAGAGTGTTGACACAAAACACAGTTCCTTATTTCCAAGAGGTTTACTTATTGGGGCCATGTGTCACCAGGTACAGCAATGCAGGTAATCCTATAACAAAGCAGAGATTCTGCAGTACAACACAAGCCATGTCAATGGACTCAATGCAACATTACAGCAAGTGTGAGAAAGATGTCAGGTGCCACACATTGATCTGTGATTCTTTTCATGTACTGGGCAACAGTGTCTTTCAGCCGCTGAGGTTCTGTTCCAATACGACCTTATAAACCACACCCACCTGAGCGTGCAACACCTGCAGAACATCTGCCCAGCTCTCCTTCACCAGGGGGTCCTACCTTCCTGCCCACTCTCTGTTCCACACAAGCATGTGGACCTCCAAGGTGAGAGTCGGTCTGGTTCATTTCACTGTCTCTCAGGAGAGAGTGGTTCTTTTCGACTAGGAGTTCAATGTGCGGCTAATAGCCATAATTAAGGAAACACCAACATGAAATGTCTTAACAGGGTGGCTGGCTGCCCATTAGCTGTGCGGACCAGCTTCAGTGCAGTTTTACCTTAGAAAATACGTATGCACGTGCTGTCAAATGGTTTGTTCTTGTTTGTCATAATGTCATGTCTTAATGTCACTAATGTGAGGGGCTTCTATGGAGTCCTCCATAAGTGTTTAATTTGGTTGAAATCTGGCGACCAGGATGACCATATACTGTATATGCTCACCTGACTATTCGTTGATTGTTTTCGATCAAGGTATGGACTTCACAGTTGGGATTTGGGATGCATAGCTTCAGCTAGACATTCCAAGCTGTTAATGTCTTTCGTGGATGCTTCCATGTCATTCTTCCCATAAGGTGCTGCTCTGTGTGAAACACAGCATGCTTTCCTCATATAAGGATTTGAGAAACATGCCTTTTAACAGTTACTTCTCTGTCAAAGTCAATGATTTCTTCTTTTAGTCATGGTAGCAAAAATAACAGGCAACACAATCATTTTGGTATTTTTGGTATGACCCTAATAATGGTAGGATGTTAATTGTTTAATAACTCATGGATCACACCTGTGTAGAAACACTGTCTTTCAGTATCCTTTGTATCGCTCACCATTTTGTTTATTTCAGTTGTTACCTGTTTGTTCTTTAAAACATTTTGTATGTACCTTTGACTGAGTTTAACTTGATGCGTTATGTTAAATTAAAGTATGAATACATACTGAAGGGGATGTTTGTAAGGCTGGTGAATTTTCTGACGAAGAACAGGTTCATCTATCATCTAATGTACAAGGAAAAACTGTCACAGGACTTAAGTGACACACGAGTGGTAGCTTTAAAAGTAATACATTTAATCTGTCTAGTTTAACTTGTTCTCATCTTCCTCCATTCATGTTTCACTATTATTCTAGGAACAAACACCTATTAGTTTATATGTAATGCAGCTCTGCATGTCATAAACTGAGAAGCCATAACCATGTCAGAAATGATGGGACAAATGAAGCTTCAAAACCTGTGCCGAGCGGTATTGACGGCATTTATTGGTAGTTTGGGTTAGTCCACCCTGCTACAGTTTTGCAGCCTCATTTAGTGCCAACATTGATAGGTTAGTTCAGGATACTTCCGCCAACCACAAGTTTTGAAGCCTAATTTAGTGCCAACATTGATTGGTTAGTTCAGGATACTTCTGCCAACCACAAGTTTTGAAGCCTCATTTAGTGGCAACATCGATCCATTAGTTCAGGATACTTCTGCCAACCACAAGTTTTGAAGCCTCATTTAGTGGCAACATCGATCCATTAGTTCAGGATACTTCTGCCAACCACAAGTTTTGAAGCCTCATTTGTTCCATCACTACACGTCGAGCTATCACAATGTTTGAACAACGAAATACAAAGGTTTTAATGTAATGTTATTGACTCTAGGGTGACTGGTACATAATCAGCATGGGTTTAGGTATGTAAATAAATGATTGTCTCTTTGCAAGATAAAGCTAGCTTGGCTAAGACATATTGTTATGGATAATTCATTAACTACTTTTTATTGAAGGCAGTCTGTATCGTAAAGAGTCTGATAACACAAAGTCAGACACTTGCAACTTCTCTCTTAGTGAACACGATAATGAACGCCATCCTTGGACTCAGACATTGAAGTTATGCTAAGAGTTGCATTGTTGTCCTGGATGATCGTTTCCAGAAGCAACACAGTTATCAGGAAATGTTCCACAGAGCTGATACCTAGTGATATTGTAGAAACAATTGCCAGTTGTTCTGCAACCTGATAAAATGCATTTTTGCTAGGAAAATACATTATGCAATCTACAGTTTAATTTAAGACCATTAATATTTCATTGTGAATAACAATCTGTTGTTGGATATTGAGCATTATTCTTTGCTATCCTTATATGCTTGGAATGTCTGTCGTTGCCCATTTGAACTTATTAAACACTGCAGTAGTAATGTAAATTTTGTAAAGTATTACAATCTACAGCAAATTGTTTCTTTCTCATACTAGCCTGCTAATGCTGCCTGGTCTAAGAGTTATCCTTGGACTATGCATTACACAACTACACCAGAGTAGTGATCCTTTACTGTACATCTGTAGTCATTTTGTCAACATTTGTACACAAATGAAATCCTAGAATGACCTGTTCATGCAATTTGATATTTTACTAGAATTAATTGTCTTCTCTATTCTTAAACAGTACACCAGTTGACAGCGGTACTCACTGTAGGCCTTGTTGTGGAGAATGGGTGGAATTTTGTTTAAACTCTTACAATATCTGTAGGTTATGTTTATGTGGTCTAGAAGTAAATAGACCAGGTTAGTAGCCTGAAGGAACAGTGCTTGGCAGTGTTTCCGTGATGGAGCTTCTTACATCAGGGTTATTAGCATGACAGTCAGGTACAAAAGGCACTGAGGCTCTTTTGTTTGCACCGGGCCTGAAACCATAGCTCTGTTTTTCCCGTGTTCCTGTCCGCAGTGTGGGGATATGCCTTCCTGGCCGTGACCATCGTTAACCTGTCTTCTCTGTTGGGCTTGCTGCTCACGCCTTTGACTACGAGGCCTGGCTTCTCCAAGCTGCTCACCTATTTCATCGGTCTGGCCATCGGAACGCTCTTTTCTAATGCTGTGCTGCAGCTCATCCCTGAGGTGCCTGAGAGGAGGGGATGGGGTGTCCGAGATGCAAAACTTTACATCTTCTGATTATTTCACATCCATCCATCCATCCATCCATGCATCCATGCATCCATCCATCCAAAAATAATATACGTAATTGTTATGACACACATTTGTTTTAATTATATGTTTATTTCGTTTTCAAATGTCCCAAATTCATTGTTCAGCTGATAATTAGTTAATTTCATTTTATACTGAAGTTGAGTTTCATGTCACAATCCCGTCTTCATGCTCCTTGATAATTTTCATGACCAGAACAGGTTTTCATTTTTTATGTGCTGTGTAAAATCACTCTCAGTTTTGTCTTTTTAATTAATCACATGGCTCTCAATACTGCCTGCTTGTACATTATTATTATTTTTACAAGAAATTCATTGCTTAAAATGGAAAAAGATGGCACATTAATGGATTATTTTTGAGTTAATTTTGTTATTAAAATGATAATGGGCACTTTACCTTTAACCTAACAGGCCTTGGGGTTTGACCCAAAAGCTGACAACTACATTCTCGACGCTGTTGGGATATTTGGAGGATTCTATCTGCTTTTCATCACTGAAGGAGTGTTGAAGTTGGTCCTGAAAACAGAACATGAGGTATGTGAGCATTCGGTCTAAATTGTATTAATTGGCCCCCATGATGCTGTACTGGATGAGCTAAAATGTATTGCAGTAATAATAATTGGCCATGACATATGCTTGTATTAACTGACATGTAATGTGTTAATCTATCCATCAATTTTCCAAACCACCCATTTACTGTTAGTGAGGGTTAAGATAAAATGCAGTGCAGTGTAAAAGTGTTTTTGTTGTTTTGACTGTATACTCTTCCGAAATGTATTTGAAATGAATTGATGACGTATGAACGTTAATTTGAAGGTGTTTATTGTTCATATTGGGTAAACAGTGTAGGAACTATTTCACACCAAGGAAAAGTGTTACTGTCCAAATACTTTGTGCCACTTCTGGTTCTTCCTGCCTTTGTGTATGGCTCCGCCCACAGTCCAAGTCCTGGCTGCCTGTGAAGGTTTGGGCTTCCTCACATTTGACTGGATTACTCTGGTACTGACTGGACAAGTAGATTTTCAAAATATATGGACTAGTGTTTATTGGGTCACCCCTTAGACTTAGCATAAATTCACGGACAAACTTCCAGCATTTTTGGCCTGTTGATATTGTTTTCTTAATAGTTATCACACCTTACTCTGCTAGACTACATTTAGACATTTAAAAATAAATATTAATAAAATAAACTTTTTTATGAATGATAGAATAATATTAATGATTGTAAAGTTAATAGGAACAATAAAGATGATCTAAGTAGTGTGGATTCTGAATGATTTGCTCACTATTTTAATGTTTTTTCCAGATTTAAAAAGTATGATATTGACTTACAGAGAGGTACAGTGGGTCAGTGGGTACCGCTGTTGCCTGTCATTTCCAGGTCGGAGGGATTGAAACACGACCCCTTCCTCTGTGTCTGCCTGTTCTCTCAACATTGGCCCAGAGTCCAAAGGCATGCAGTTAGGAGACTTGGCATTTCTCAGTCACCAAAGCTTCTCAAATAGCTCTAATCCTCTCTCACCCCATGACCCATTGGGATTGAAGGATTCAAATTGTATGAGTTCAAGTACAATGAAATGCTTTCTTGCGCACTCCCTGCAGACTTAGACAACGTGTAACTATAAGGAATGAAGTGATGACACTGAGAATAATAATACAATATACATATAATAAATAGAAAATACACAAAGTGTATAGTATACATTATTGTACATGATATAGAATATACAATAACACAGAAGTATGACAAGGTGCTGGATTTAAGTGGTAAAGTTTAGTGAAATCCAGCAGTCAAGAGGTTGGATGAATGACTAAATGGTGGGCACATGGCACTGAAATGCATGTATATGTATTCCATCACAGTAGGACGATAAGAACACAGCGTAAACAAATTTTCTGATTGTTTTTCTTTTGTTTGCTGTACTGTGTCTGCTTCAACTGTTCTGCCATCTGAGGGACGAGTAGAGGTCACCTCTACTCAGGGCTCTCCCGTTCTCCCTAGCATGGTCATGGGCATTTCACTCCTTCGGAGCAGCCCCCGGTAATGTCCCTGCATAACGGCAATGCAGTGGGCATGGGCGAAGTGGCCACCGTCAGCGGCATGGTCAGCATCAACAGCCTCAGCAGCAGCAGGGCCAGTATTATTTCTGACACGCCTGCGGACCAGGTACCGATTTCACTTTACTGTTGGGGGTTTCGAAGAATCGGTTAACTCACAAACTTATAAATATGCATGAGAAGAAAAGCTACTGCTGAAAATGTAACAGGAACCGTTTAGTTCACACATAGATCCTATAATCACTAAACCACTTGATGTCCACATAGGCGAGAATTACAAGAAACAGCTTAATATAAGTAGATGTTAGTTTTTTGTAATCACCGTTGTGTCCCCTGATCACTCTTTGATAATATTAGCGTTAAAATCAGATGTTAGTTTGACTCAATTCTGTTTCTCTGGCAAGCAACAAAAAAGCCCTGGATAGCAGTAGGTGACAATTTAGGTAAAGCGTTAAGTCTTTCACTTCCTTTATACATAACACAATTTTACATGGAAACAGTGGATACCGTGGAAAAGAAGTAACATTATCATGCAATTATCATGCAATTATCATGCAATTCAGTGTTTTATATCTGTAATATAACCTGTTTAAGAAAAGAACAGCCATGGCTGTAACTAACTGGAAAACTGTAATCGTACTGGATTAGTGGATCATACTGAAATGCAAAATTAGTTTGTATTTACCAGCATAAAACACATGTATCTGCCTATTTAACATGATTGGATGCTTTTTACCCCCAGTTTTTCTTTATAATATAATAGCTGAAACTGACTATGTGTCATCAGCCTGACCAGAACTGTTTAACTATTGCTACAATAATTTAATTATAAAACAAGGTTCAAACACCCGTCATATAAAGGAAACGAAGTTGCACTGGGGGTTAAAGCAATGCCAGCTGTAACCTTTCAAAGCCTGTAACCTTTACAGTGACAGGAGCAATAGAGGACATTCCATTTTTATCCTGTATTTCAGCGGTAGTTGTCTCAGCATGTATTCACGTTGCAGTTCTCCTTTGTCTGCTGACAGAAAGTTAGTCTCAATGTAATTGAGGTGCTACTGAACTATTGAACTGAAGTCTCTGATAGTTACCTGAGGTTCTTCTTAACTGTCTCTGTTAGTGACCTCAGGTTCTACTTAACAGTCTCTGTTAGTGACCTGAGGTTTGTCGTTCCAGATCCAGGAGGCAGAGGTGACTGACAGGCCCTGTTGCTGGCTGCGGGGCCCACCCCTGCACAAAATAAAGACAGTGGCCTGGATGATCTCACTGAGCGACGCGCTGCACAACTTCATTGATGGCCTGGTCATCGGTGCTTCCTTCACTTTGTCTTTGCTGACTGGTTTTAGCACATCCATTGCCATTATATGCGAAGAGTTCCCTCATGAGTTAGGTGAGCCAGGGCCGCTCTAATGTAGACCTTTCATTGTTTCATTAAAAACAAAACCTTAACCAAAAAAAATATCTCCGTCTGAGAGAAATCTTACCCACTTGAAATATTGTTCTGCATTAAGCTTGGGAAATTCGAAGCAAAGGTTTTTATTATATTATTATTTTCTGTATCCTGTGATTTCTTGGCTGAGGAAATTCATGTGATGCTACAGATAAGTGACAGAGATCTTTGAAATGTGATTTCATAGACTGATGTTTTTCTTGGGCAGAACATGTCATCTGGAAATTCTGGTAGGCCATGCTAGAAATGTCAATTCAATTCAGTTTTATTTATATTGATCTTTTAACAAAGAGTATAGTCACAAAGCGCTTTACATAGTCTTGGGCCCAAGGTCCCCAGAGAGTAAGCCAAAGGTGACCGTGGCAAGGAAAACTCCCTCAGGAGGAAGAAACCTTGTGAGGAACCAGACTCAAGGGGGAAATCCATCCTCTTCTGGCTGAGACAGGGCAGGACAAGTTCATACAGTATAACACAATGCAAATATCACATGCTATAATGAATCACACTCAGCATGTTGGTAAAAGAAAATGGGTGTATAGAGTATAAATACCATCTAGTCATGTTTTAACTGGTTATCCTGGTCAGGGGCACTTGGAGACTAATCCATAGTCACTGCACTGGGGTACACCCTGGACAGGATGCCAGTCCATCATACAGCATGCATGCACGCACACACACACACACACACACACACACACACTGGACAGAGATATCAATTTAACTGCAGTAGGAAATCCACAAGACACAGGGAGAACTTGAAAATTCCACACATACGGCACAGAGACGGGATTCGAACCCTCAACCCTGGAGGCGTAAGCCCACCAAGGTGCCAGAGAACAAATACCATTCCGTTTAAAATCAGAAACTGAACAATGGGATATATGCAGGTGTAAAGGAATGAGAATGCATTGAAAAGGGGTTCCATGTGACTTGCAGAGACGTTTCTGTTCAAGACAGCGAGTCAAGCTGTCTCACTCTCTCCGCAGGCGACTTTGTGATTCTGCTGAATGCGGGCATGAGCATCCCTCAGGCCGTCTTCTTCAACGTGCTGTCGGCCATGTCCTGCTACCTGGGCCTAGTGCTGGGCATCCTTGTGGGCAGCAGCTTCGCCCCCAACGTCATCTTCGCTGTCGCTGGTGGAATGTTCCTTTACATCGCGCTGGCCGATATGGTGTGTATCATTCTCGGAACATCGTGTTATTCTTAAGTTAACACAACCTGATATTACATGACAATACTGAAACAAAATCACAAAATTAAACAGTAACCAAGAAATATTCATTTATATGTATTTGTATATACATTTATAATCTTAGGACTAGTTAAGAACAAGATAAAAAGAGAGAATAATAATTTACTGAGTCATCATCTAGCATACCAGATTCCTGGCCCTACGTTCTGTGTGAGAGGAGTTTCCAGTCGGTTTCCTCCCACAGTTTCTAAAATGTGACACCGACAGCATGATAGTAATGGCATCCTTCACAGGGTGTGCTATACCTTAGGGTCCCAAGCTCTCTGCTACCCTCTCCTCTGTCAGTACACAGATTTGTTTCCCCTAATGTGAGCTCTTCTCTGGCTCAGTACCCCGAGATGAACAGCATCCTGAAGGAGCAGGAGGGTACCACCAGGAATATCATGCTGTTCTTCCTGATCCAGAATGCCGGCCTGCTCAGTGGCTTCTCCATTATCCTGCTCATCACAGTGTTCGCTGGGGATATCAACCTGGGATAGGGGGGTCCCATCCCTACCCTCATGCCCCATGTCAGCAGGATATGCCCTCATGACATCACTACCTGGTTTAGTGGGGATGTACCAGCCTGCCTTAATCCACCTAATGTAGCTGAAGATCCCCAACACTGAGTCACACTTACAGATGTGCCATTTGAATACACTAAAAACAATGTACAAACCAGTGCCTATTCTTTGGGTGGCCACTACACATTTTACATGAGTGCCATCATGTACTGCCCTGTAGTCAATTGTTGTTGTTTAGTCACGCAGTCGTATCCGACTCTTCGCGACTCCATGGACCACAGCACGCCAGGCCGCCCTGTCCTCCACCGCCTCTCGAAGCCTGCCCAAA
>JAACJT020000047.1:199025-220102 GCA_009936485.2 Gymnarchus niloticus
GGCAGGTGGGGAGTAGGGGCGGGGGGGGTGGCGGGGGGAGGGGGCGGAGGGGGGAGGCGGGGGGGGGGAGGGGAGCGTGGGCTGGCCGGGCGGGGGGGCGCAATATTGAGCATAGCCCTGCGGCCACGTTGCTAACGAGGCAGAGGCTAGTGGCGCTGTGACACCTGGGAAAGAGATTCTACAAGCTTAATGCTCTAAAAGTCGACCCCCAAGGACTCTGTGGGAGACGCGAGCCCAGAAGATACTGCCAAGCAAAACCAAAACGGACCCAAAAGGACTTAAACCCTTAGAAGTCTCCCTTTTTTAAGTGTTATGATATAACATTAGGGCCCTAATGCCCAAGAAAAGACTTCTAAATATACCAACAGCAATCATACATTGATTTAATGTAGTAAGTATGTCTATGGCCACAAGTGAAAAATGACGTTGACATTGCTGAGGGAGAGAGGAAAATAAAATCATCCATCCATCCATCCATCCATCCATTTTTCAAACCGCTTTACCCTGGAATCTATCCCAGGCAGCCTTAGGGCACAAGGTGGGGGATACCCTGGATGAGGTGCCAACTCACCACAGGGCAAAATGAAATCAATCCTTTGAAAACAAGAAAACACCACAGGCCAACAGACATGCCGTGTATGTACAGCATTTACGTGTTAATGTAATATGTGCACTGATAATATTGGACTAAACATGAAGATAAATGGGGGAAATCATCCCAAAGAAATGGTGAGTAATTTAAATCATCATATTTTACAGGAGAGACAGTAAAGTCCCACAGTCAACAAGCAGCAAAGCAGCATCAGTAAGGAAGGGGGGGGGGGGGTGCATTTCTACAGGTTTGAACAGCAGCGGTGTGGGAACAGGTATCTTAAAGCCCTCTGGTGACATCTTCAGGAGAGGAAAAGCAGAGCGCAGCACACAGCAAGCAGGAAAGCCATCTCTCACTTATATCTTCATATGAGCAGGCAAACCTGTGTTGCCGCCATCTTCAGCCATGTCAGAATGATAGCTAATTAGATCGGACAAAGGTGGCCGCATCCCAATTTATTTACAAAGCACAGCTGGTGCATCTGCTTGGAGTCCAGGATGCATTAAGATAGCGTAAATCAAACTACTTAAACCAAAATTCCCAAAATCCTCCAGTTTATGATACAGGACGACATTTGGTACACGCCGTCTAAAGTGGGACAAACTCAAGTCGGAACATATTAAAAAATAAATCCAGTCCATCACAGCCACTGAGAGGACCTGTAATGCTCTCGAACCTCACCTCCAGGCTTCCCTAGTTCCTGAGCTCGGCCCCATGTCCATGGACCCTAGAACTTGGGCTGGTAGAGGGACACACGGCCACTGAGGCAGCCGGAAGCCAGCTGGCAGTGCGTGGGTGAGAACTTCGTGGTGAGCACCACGTCACTGTGGGAGTAGATAGAGCGAATCTCTCGCAGGCAGCTGGTCTCGGCTGGCAGGCAGTCCGCCAGCTCGCCGCAGTCGCCATCGAAGGCTAGCAGGCGAACGCCGTAACCATATGGCGAGCAGATGAGGCGCCCATCCGGGCTGAAGCAAAGCTCCTTGATGTAGCCCCGGCCCACATTGGCCTCTTCAATGTAGTGGGTAAGCCGAAGAGAGCACCGTGGGGACACGGGCGGCCGTGATGGCGCCCCCTCCTGGAACTCGTACACACACGTCCACTGTGGACAAGCAAGGGGGTGAGGTTAGCCGAAGATTGAGAGGCCTCAGACTCAGCCAAAAGAAGGTTAATCAAAGTTTTGTTTTTGGAAACCTTTCCATGGGGACTCACTATGTCAACAGAACAAGAAGTAACGTTTGTAGCTTTACTAGCATTCTGTAAAATTTGGGAAACGTCAGTCTCACGAGTGACTGAGAAAGAAGGCAGGTTCAAAATACAGGCTGTTCTCAACCAATGCAAGTAATCCGTTCCTCAAATGCTTCAGCAGGTCAGATTTACCCCCATACCATTCAAGATACCTTATAAGCAGTTCCGTAAAGTCTATGTATCTTGGATATTTTTTTGCCCAAGTCTGGATTTATGAAAGTCGGTTTTACGCAAGTCAAGAACTGCTTGTATATACAGAATAAGGTTGAACTTATATTCAAGATTTGATTGTGAAACACTGGTCGGACTGACCAGTTCTGTCAATACTTAACTAAAGCGAGAGAGCTAAAAGCTTATATCTTTATATCATTCTTCTAATATCAATGCTTGCTTCCGAAAACCTTCATCTCCAGTACAACACAGAAATTGCAACACTTCTGAATTTCAAAAAACTCCACAGCTGAACACGAATATTCCATCCCACAACCGACACAATACTTTCGGAAAAGTTATGCAACGTTTGATTACAAAACTCAAACTATGAGTAAAAAAAAAAAAAAAAAAAAAAAAGGAATCCTGAAAAAGGAATGTTACACTTCATATCCTGTATCTCTATTTCCTGTCATCATGTCCCACGTTAGTGTGGGTTCGAGTGTAAGCTGGTGTGACACGAAAGGGCACCAACTGGCGTTTTGCTCCACATCATGTTATATCAACCATATATGAACCATCTAAGAGGGAACGGCTTCAATTTAAACACCTACTGTTTCCATCCTGAAAAGCTGCCATACCAAGCAGCCAGATATTTCAAAGGGGTGCTGAGGGATTACAAATGGACAGTTTGAATAAACTGAGGCTGGTGACAGAGAATACAAGAGGATAATCACATGTACTGATTTTTATGTCCTAAATCACTCCAATTTTTAGGAACCTGCAACTCAAAGATTTCGGACAGGATAAAGTCGCTTAATACAGGGGTCAGCCCAGTCAAATTTCAGAATAAGCAAAGCAGGGCAAGACCATCAAAACTGGAAAGGACCCAAGCGCAGCAAAATGGCTTTCAAAATGATCGCCACTTACCTCCTGATCATCCATGTTGCTGGAGCAGCGGAGGAGTGTGGCCCAGCCCTTGGGATGCAACTGCAGAGAGGTGATGCAGTTTCCCCTGTCCCTCTCCCCAGGGATTTCAGGGGTCAACACCTCCAAGCTGTTCCTCGGTGACGCACCTGAAGGAGAAGAGCGTGTCACCCCTTGGCTTGTAAAAATCAAACGTTGGGCTCCACGGTGCGAAATATTCACATTCCTCAAATCTGGTCTAATTTGCATGTTTCGCAGCAGTACAGCGACACAGCAGAGTGTTCCTGTGCGAAACTCTGACTGCTTAAACTGTACGCTCACAATTAACACGCGAGAATCCGGTGCAAGTTCAACACACTCAAGAGCACGGGGTAAAGTGAGTGGAGGTGGACCCAGGCTTTCTGTGGTTTCTTAACTGCTGTCATGCTGGTCTGTTCATTAAAGGATTCAGTAATTAATGAGCTCTGTTTAAAAATCATTACAAAGCCAATGTCAGGACATTTCATTTTAACAGTAATGATCGCATGAGTGCAGACAGGAGATCATTTTACTTTTGCAGAGAAGTTAAACAAACATTAAGAAACCTGGTAAAGCTTGACTCAAGAGACATGTGGATTCTTCCAAAATGCTTATATTAGCTTTGGTCTTTCAGTGATGACAGACCAGCGTGAACCAGGTATATTTGGAGGTTTTCCCATAAACTTCAACTAGCAGCAGTCTACAATGAAACCACAAAACCAGAAGGCTCATCCATACAGCCACAGTGCCAGGGGTCTGTGGTGAAGCCACACTGGGCTCCTCCAGGTGTCTGTGGTGAAACCACAATGACTGTGGCCCACCTTTAAACCAGAACCAACTGTGATCCACCAGAAAGCCAAGCTTTGGTCAGTGAGATCTGGAAACATGACATATATAATTCTCATTTCTGGTACGTCGATATTCCAAAAGATGGCAGACGGTCACAAGACTTTTTCCTAATTGATCATTTATTCGAAATTAAATGCTTTTTTTTTTTGTTTCACACATTAAAGAGTCACCATTGCATATGCCCAAAGTATCAACAGACATCACGTAATTGTCTTTCCCCTCTAAAAATGCACACCCCTTAGCCAACTGCTACTTATCCAACTATCCATCCTCCATGATTGCTGATCGATTAAAAGCTCATGAGGGACACCCTGCAAAGGATACCAGTACGTCAGACAGACAGACAGGGGTGGCAATTAACTGTCCCTGAGCCAGGAGGTATGAGGCTACAACGCTACCCACCACACCTCAGTCAAACAGTTAAGACACTAGTGCATGTTGGGAAATGTAGTTTTAGAGCCACATTAGAGCAGCAATCCTGTTTTACAGACAGTGTCTCAGCCCACACTGAAACCCATTTTCAAGGCCGTAAACACAGAGCACACAAAGAAGAAAGCGTGGGAATTCCCCCACCTTCTCTCTGAGCGGCCGGAGTGTGGTTCTTGCTGGAGTCGTTGCCCTGGCGAGGGCTTCCTGATGACCGGGAGCCGGATGTGGTGCCATCTAGAATGGGGGAAGATATGTGGGGTGAAAACCTGTTTCACATCACCGGCAAGATTTGGGAAATGCAGCAGAGATGTCTTTGCGATTCCCGTAAACATCGTCTTTCTCGGAGGCAAATCAAACTAATAAAGTCTTTCAAACACTGATCTGGAAGGTGCAGACTCAACCACCCAACATGTCGGTCAAAAACATTTCTCTGAGCTTGCGAGCACATAGAAACTGCTTTCGTTTGAACGTCCTCGCGAACCGAATAGTCGCAGATTCAAAAGATGGTAAAAGCACGATAAAAAAAAAATTATGCAATAACAAATTTCAGAAAATAAAAGGCTGGTAATCAATATTTTTCAGTATTAAAGTCTCAATGTACATACACTCCTCAGTTCTCAAGAGCATTCTTCTACATTTTTAATAATGCATACCATCTTACCTGCAAATTATAGTGACTAGAAATTTCAAAAACCACTAGATTAGCAAATTTGTGGTGAAAATGTTCAGCCTAAGACACCCCATACATACAAACTCCCTGAAATGCCACAAATGATAATGCTGACCTTGAGAAAGGATCAGGTGACATATCATGAAGACCATTCACTTCTGCGCGTCAAAAAAAGATATTACATCTTGTGAAAGGTTTTATGGAAAGTAAAAACTGACCACTTGACACCAGACTTTTTCAAATGCCCAAGCAAAATATTGCACTGTAGTTTTAGCCATCATGAGCGATTTTGCAGTCGTGAGTTCTGCAGTACTGACACGTTCCATTTGACCTAAATACACTTTCAGTCACAGTTTATAAATATCGTTCATGCACACACAGTTTATACACATCAGATTTGATGCTACGTAATTCCTTACGCTGCTAAATTTACACACCCCTTCACTGTACTGTGATTTCTGTTGCGCTCCAGGACTAAGTTGGATTCTTCAGTCTTTAAACTATTTGCCAACCGTGTTGTTTTTGCACAAAACGTTTCATTAAGGTCTCTCGGATTCTGAATGATGATTTTAACGTCCCCGATAAAATACCTAAATATCTCCAGGAGACAGAAGTACATCACAAATCTAGGTTTGGTGCAACAGTGTCCCTAAATTTCAAACAAAGATTGCGACTGTTTTGTGTAACTTCTGTTAATCTATCCAAAGTCAAAACTTATGACAGGTGGATACAGACCACACATTAGACAGCCCGCATATTTATTAAGTGGGTGCATGCCAGTCTGTTTGTCACTAACTTTCCTTTAAGGTCTTTAAAAATTCCCTCAGATGGAATGTAACCAAATGAAGTCCATAAGTAATTTGAATTAACAAAAAGGACAAATTTACACACTAAATACTCGGAAGCTTTTTTATTTCGGAAACGTCCTGCTTACAGAGTGACCCAAACTTTTCCTTGCCCCGTATTCACATTTTATTTGTTATAGCTTGCCGTAAATACAGTGAAGTCAACTAATAACTTTTTTTAACATAGAACCTCTGCGTGGTATCAATCAAACTTCTGCGTGCTAAGAGTTATTCAAACCTACACTTTGAATGGGCTGACCAAAGTTCTGCACATAGCTAACCAGCCAATGGGCTAACTGCTGACACCCCTCAAAGACTGGAGTCTGACACCCCTGCATTAAATCATGCAGTCAGGTCTGTTGGTGGTCTGTATTGAAGTGGAAGGAGACTCCATGATCAATCATTTCATGGGACCTCACACTTAAGCAAGAGAGAAACGAGTGATTTATAAACACAAAACGATGAACACCTGCGATGGACTGGCACCCCATCCAGGGTGTATGCCAGCCATGGTACCCTATGCTGCCTGGGATAGGCTTCAGGCCCCTGTTAGCCTGACCAGGATAAGGGGTTGTGGATGGATGGATGTTCTCCATTCATCATCAGGAAAATGAGTGAACGAAAGGTTAAACAGATACTGATGGCTACTCGGTGCAAGGTGGCACAAGCAGGCCAGGCCGGCCTTCTTACCAGTGCCGAGCGGGGGTCGGCGGGTGCGCAGGATGCGGTAGCTGCCCACTTCGAGCGATTGCGTCAAGTCCAAGTCGTGCAGGATGAGCAGGTAGCCGGAGGAGGTGGAGATGAGCATCTTGGAGCAGTCTGGCGTCAGGCGCATCCGCATCAGGTAACGTGTGTGGAAGAACTTCTTATGTGGGCAGCCGTCCTCCGTAAACCTGGGGGGTGGAGAAAGGATGGAGAGATACCAAGGAAGCCCTTATAAATCTTATACAAAACTGGGTTAAACGGAATGGGAAAGAAATATTCTGAGACCTTTCAGAACGCCTTCTTTAATTAATAAAGATTTGCAGAGAAACGCAGTCGAGACTAACTGGGGTTAGTAAAATGTGAAGGGAATCATTTTTACGTTTTAAAGCAGTAATGTGGGAAAGGCTAAACACAAGCTAAACAGCAACCAGAAGGTTGCAGGTTTAAATCCAAAGACAGGATCACCACATATGGCCACTGAATAAGGTACTGCGATTACATTTTACTGCACTGATGTAAACTGGGTCTAATCGTCAAAGCACACGAAAGGCCAGAGTTAAGAGGATCAGATGGGATCAAGGTTACACATATCGACAGGGTTAATCTAGAGTCTTGCACAGCAGTGAGGCTGATAAGGTCAACACATAGTCACATACATAAGGTAACACGCCATTAATCAGTCTAAATATGAGGTGAACATTTAAATTCAGAACATCTCAGTGATGTTAACGGGTAGCATATCATTAGCTCTCTGCCCACATTTGTAACCCAGCCCCGTGCCCTGGGATGGGTCCCAGGCCCTCTTGACCCTGACCAGAAGTAGAAGCATTTGGATGCTGGCTGGCTGGATGATGCAAACTGCTTGAATGTACACAAATACATGCACGACAACTGGACGATATCAGAACATTTTTGATCAATAAGAAATAAAGCATAAGAAAACAGTATGGGTGATGGAAGGTGTGGAATGTGTGGTAGGAACCGTTCTCCACATACCTGTTAGTGTCCCAGGTGATAACATTGCCATCAAAGCCAGAGGTGACTAGGAGGCGGGTGTTGGTGTCATACTCAATGTTCTTCACCCAGCTGGCGTGGCCATGCAGCGAGCACACCTTGCTGTTCAGCTTCCTCAGGTCCCACAATGCAATGGTGGTGTCGTCCGAGCAGGTGGCAAACAGCCTGTTGTCCAGAAACCTGAGACGGGCCAGCGTTAATATTGTTTTGGGAATTTCAATCAGCAGGAATGTAAGGTGACACTTTTAGGGCCCTGTTTACGGACGTGACTTTTACAGATTGAGTGGCTAAATTATCAAACTTATTTAATATTCTGTAGGAATCCAGCCAGAAGGATCTCCCTGTAAAGCTACTTACCCAGAAAAAAAAAAAAAACTTCAGCCCAATCTGCACTTTAGGTTGAGTCTATAGCGCACCTGATGGTTACCATGTACAACTGGCACCACTCTCCCTGAGGAGCTGTATGTTTCAGACCGATAAACTAACCAAAAAATGCATATGTCCTAAAGCTGGCTACCCCCACCCAAGCAGAATTATCCCCTGGACAGTCATCAGCCAGCATCTGGTAACAGATGCCCATTCAGTCCATCAGATTCTTTTCCAATACATTCCAAGAGCATATTCATTCACATCTGTTTTGCTTTAGAATTCAAAAATCGAGAAAACAGCCAAACACAAAACCCCTTAACAAAGAGACGCCCCATGCAGTGTTTATTACGTCAATCCATTACCTTACAGACAAAAACTAGGACCCAGTGAAACGGGTAACAGGACAAGCTGTAGGATTTATGCTACTGGACAGCTTCAGTTGAGTCATTCTTAGTATTACCGCTAACCTGAAGCCATCAAAGTATATTGCTGCACAGCAAGCAGAAGACTAATAAAGTTATGACCAATTAAATCACAGCGGTGGCGGTGCAACGGACCTAATGTTGTTGACGCAGTCTTCGTGAGCCTCCACCAGCGTCTTGATGTGTCTGGACGATACTGGGTCAAAAAGGAGCACCTCTGTCTGCTCACAGGCCACCGTCAGCACAGACCTGAACACAGAGTTAATGATCAATGTGAGTATCTCAAACTAACCAATCAATGCTGCCACTAGACGAGGCTTCAAATCCCATGGCACAGGGTTTTAAGCCTCATTTGTCTCATCACCAACAGGGTGCGTTATATTTATCCACACCCCCCAGAGATACAACCCCTCCAATTCTAACACTTCAGGTTATGTATTTTCTTTTACTTGGGACAGCAGGTGAACACTAAGCAGGTCTCTCAAAAGAAAATATTCATCCTGAAGAAAATGCTCAAGGGTTATTCTTACTAGGACTCCCCTTGCACATTTCCATTCCAATGGACTTTGGGATGGGATATAACCTTCAGCAGCTGACAAACCTGGGATTCCTTTGAGAGACCGACCTTCCTTGTGTTCAAACCCCGGGTTAACGTAACATAATTACGATTTTTACGTAGGCCTCGGTCTCGGACAGAGACCAATCAGCTTCGACGGGGGGCGTTCCCGATTCGGCAGGGGCGTGTCTCTGGGGGAAAGCAGGTGCGGGAAAAAAAAGAAAATAAAAAATAACGCACACAAGGTGCGAGGGTTTCATGGCTGCCCGGGAAAGATCATCAGTTTCAACAAAAACACAACAGTAAACCACACTCAAAATGAACATGCATAGTGAGAATCGCGGAGCTGGAGTACCGCAGCGTTAGACTGCAGCCAGACTAGTAATTGATCCATGCAGCTGCAGCATGTGCTTTGTTGGTGTAGGCTGGGACCTGCAGCATCTTACCCATCGGGCGAGTACTCCAGATTGAACACGGCCCCGTGTGTCTGGGTGCTCAGATTAACGGAGTCCGCGGCCGGGCTCATGGAGCAGTACAAGCTGGTCATCGTCCTGAAGTTATCCCGAGCGGGGTCCACATGGAGCCCCCTTCCCAGAGTCCTCCTCCGGAGCCACTGGAAAACGTTGCAGCCGACGCCGCTCCCGGATCCCGCAGCCCTGAGTGCCGAGGCGCTGCCGGCTTGGGATCCGTACGCCTCGCACCGATAAGCCGCGCGGCCCTCGCTCCGGCGCCCCGGCGCGTCCCCCTCCTCGTCGCGCTCCTTCTCGGACCCGCCACCGCCGGGCCCGTCCACCTGCGCCTCCTCGTCGGCGTCCTCGCCGTCCGTCTGGCGACCGGAGCTCATGGTGGTGGCTGCGTTAGGCCGGGCTGCCCTCGATCGCCTTGTGCCGTCCGCCCCGGGGGCCCATGGGTGTCTCAGCGCAGACGATAAAGCGGCCAGACCACCCGATCCCCGCACACCGGGCGCTGAAGAAAGCGCAGATGACGAGTTTCCGCTTCCCAGTGCGGGCGCAGCGCTGTCAAAACAGAGCCGACTCGATGCCGACACCCACACGGCCATGTGGAGATCGTTTAAACTCATTTAAAACGCAGTGACGTGCCGGTTAAATGAGACAAGCCGATTGCACGACCCGAGTGTTTTAAACAAACTGTTTATCCATGCCGTTCTTTCGGTAAGTTATATGATGCTGCGCCATTATAAACCATTAAAATACTCCCGTTTCATCAGCGCTCACATGACTTCTGACTGCGTATACAGCATTTTGCCATCCGATTTCATTGTGACATGGCCCACAGTAGCGACGTTGATTTGGCCTTCCATAAACGAAGGCATAGCGATATTAAGACATCCAGGATCTGTAAATCTGGCTATATTTCTCAGCTGCATGCCGAATCCACATTAAAACGTCTATATTTTTAACAATAGCCGACTTTTACGTTCATTAACTTTCCTCTCCGTTTACCAAAAACTTTTGCAGATCAGTTTTTTTTTTCTTCTGTTGAATGAAGTGCTTCAATGTGTCAGATGTGACAAAATGTGTTAAATATCGGGCCGAAACATTTATACATAGCTAGAAGTTTCACATTCCTATAAAGCTCTAAGTTAAACTGATGGACGTGTTGCAACATGAACATTTTATTATCCTGCAAGCATAATTCAGAAACTATTTCTTTAGAACGAGTACTTAAATTAACGCTCCGATTACCGAAGAGACTGTTTTGTGTTAAGCAAAATAAATTGACCCAGATTTTTATAACACATTTAAACATCATAATCTTTTCTTTTTTTTTTCCCCCTTGTAATGGACCAGTAATTTTTTGCAACTTATCATGACTAAGCACCAAGCGTTTCCGTATCTCAGGTTTCACCCCTGGCTTTAGACGGCTTCCTTATTATGAGTGTTTCATCTGCTCAGACTGGTACTGGGGACGTGGTCCGTTTCACTGGTTCGAACCATGGCTTCCAGTTCGGCAAGGCGCTTTGACTTCCTGGTCATCGGAGGTGGATCTGGGGGGCTGGCTGGTGCCAGAAGAGCAGCAGAACTTGGAGCCAAGACTGCCGTGATCGAGAGCAGAAAGCTCGGAGGAACCTGTGTGAGTCTAACATTATAAATAAATAAGATTATAAATACTGTAGGTGTAACATAGTTTCGGAATACTGGTGTGATCCATCTAAAATGTTACCGAACCTAGGGAACTTCCCCACAACGTCCAATAACGTTCCTGTAACGTACCTGTAACGTTCCCTGTTTGCTGGGCTTCAGCCGAGTATTATTTTCCCATATTCATAGCTATTCATTTTTCATTTTATTGTTTGCACAACGTTTGTTGAATATTTAGGTGTGTCCTACGCGACCCTCCACTAAAACCCTGCTGTCTCAACCCTGAAGAATCTTTCAAGTGTACAGAGCTAACGTAAAACGTATTTTCAGTACTGTCAAGGCTAGAGCAAGTTTCTTTAAAGTTTATATATGAAGCTTCCCGTTTAATCAGATTATGAAGAAGCGGAAAGATCAGAGATTATTAAAATTAATATTAAAGATTAAAATCACTTAAATATTTGCCAGAGTATGTCATGTACTGGAATTTTTTTTGATCCTTATGCAAGACATAGTTAACATTATAATCAGAGAGTACAGTGCAAGATCGAGACCTATGTACTACAACCATTGCAAAAAAATAATAGCATTTATATTCAACAGCGTAAGAGAGAGTTCAAAATTGGGGGAGATGACTGCTTTAGAAATTAAGTTTTATAACAGAAGCTTGTTTTTTTTTTTTTTGGGGGGGGGCAAAAATAAAGTTTATTGAAATGACATAATAGTCCATGTAAATAACTGAAGCAAACATCATTCCCATAATGACTTGCCTCTTTGTTGCGGCGACATTAATTAACATCTGCCATGAGACCCAGTCCCACACTGTATCTTTAGTTTATCATTAGTTGCTCGTATTTGGACAGTTGTCATACGCCATTTAAAATGAAAATATAGCAGTGTGGATGTCACGTAAGACACAGCAGAAACAAACAAATGAAGAAAAACACCATTGCCATGTATCAAGTTGCAACTGCATGGTAAAAGTAGCCAAATTTGGTGAAAAGCCACCCCCTAAGTAAATTCGGTGTGATTAAGTAAATAATATATAATTACTGGGTGGATGTGTACTTGACTTCAAAATGTGGTTCATATCTCAAATGGTGTGATTTAGCAGAACATACGAGTGTGTTCGTGTTTCACTTGTCGATCACACAAAAAATGTCCGAAGGTACTGAATGTACCCAGATTATTACAGATGCAGCACTGAATTGTTAGGCCAAGAATCCTGTCTCGTACACTTATGTCATTTACTGGTTCATTGTCTAGCGTTATTCTGAACACAAGCATCCCCTGTTTCTCATTCCAACTATTAAATTAAAAGGTGATTGCAATATTGGCTACTAAGTCTGACAGATTTCAACAGGCTTTACATTCCATGAATGTTGCGAATCCTAGTCTGTTGTAATCGAGAAGATATTAGACAATCAAGGCAGATATTTACAAGACATCTTGACCAATGAACATGATCCTTAGAAATGACTGTTTAACACCTTTTCTTGGGCTCTTTCAGGTCAATGTTGGCTGTGTCCCTAAGAAGGTGAGGCTCTTTGATATAGTTAAACATCTCTGAGGTTGTAGAGTAATGATAAATGTTATGGTGTAAATACACTTTACATTCATAGATACAAACCACAAGTGCAATATCAGGTGTGCTTATACTGTGAAAAGTGACCATTTGTATTCATGCATGTCTGTTAGGTCATGTGGAACACTGCAGTTCATGCGGAGTATCTTCATGATCATGTGGACTACGGCTTTGAGGGAAGCCATGCCCAATTCAACTGGCAGTAAGTAATTCAAGCACCGTATTCAGCAGATTCATTTTCAGACAGACTTCCATTTCTGCTTGCCACAAAGACTCATTCAGAATTCAAGGCTTTCCTAACCCTGCATCTGGGTAGGCTTGCAAACTGTTTTTGGTTCTAGCTGAGGATTTAATTAAATGCGATGTTGGTTGATTTCAGACTGCGATTTGCCATATCTTTATATCTGTGAATGTTATTCTAGATGCTGAATATTTCTGAGTTGTTTCATTTATTCGCTTATGAAAATAGACATCCCTCAACAGTAATTTAAAATGAATTAATTTCTAACTTATTAGCAATTAACAGACAATGGATAATGTGTCTGAATACTTACCTAACCAAAGAAACAATAGTCAAATTATGGTGGGAAAATTATTAATATGCACAGGTATATGTACCATATTTCTTAAATGGCCCATCCCCTGTAACCATTTATAGATGTGCATTTAAATTGATATTCTGTAATAATCCAATAAATTCAGATTTACAGATCAACTGGGATAAAGGCCAGTGGCCTGTGTCTACTCACCAGGTGCTTAAAGAAAAGATTTGAAGGTTGTATTGGAAAAGGCTCCTTTGAATAAATATGCCACTGTTTCAATTACATAACCAGATGTTTCTTCATTTCTTACAGGACAATTAAAAGTAAACGGGATGCTTATGTAAAGAGACTGAATAACATCTACCAGAGTAACCTTGATAAGGTATGGCCAGTTTTGAAGCAGTGTGGTCTTAATGATTATTTAAGTCAACTGCTGTATATTAAATATGGCTTATGAAAGATCAGGGTTGCGGGGGAGTCTGGAAACTATCTAAGGTAACGATAAGGCACAAATCGGTACATCTAGTGTTGTTAATGAAGGCAGGTGTGCCTTCTAACTGAATCTTTAGCATTGGCTATCCCAGCCTTATGTCCTGTCTTGCCTGAGATTCTCCAGGTCTTCCTGTGAGCCTGACAAGGATAAGCAGTTAAGAGATGGAAGGATGGATGATGGGTTAACAATAGTAAGCAGCAATTAATGTAGCACTAATTAATACACCTTTTATTCATTATTTAAAGTAATGAACTGTCTAGCTTCTTGAACCATAATAAATTAAGGTAAAAATCCATTTTTTTTTTTTTGTGTATAATTTATGTGCTATTAGACATTATTGCTCTACTCAATAAAAATGTAAGTCCAATTCTCCAATAGGCCAAGATAGAGAGCATCTATGGCCATGCGGTGTTCACCAATGACCCTGAACCCACTGTGATGGTAAACGGGAAACGCTACACAGCGCCTCACATTCTCATCGCCACTGGGGGTCGTCCATCTGTGCACAGCGACAGTCAAGTACCTGGTGAGATGTCCATTTAAATCTCCCCATAGATGTCTGTTTTCATACTCAACAGAGCAATCAATTAAGTCCATTCCAATTTGCATTTGTTGAACTTGCCCTAACACGCAGTCGTAGCAAATATGTTGCCACGCAGTCCTGTGCAGCAGGTTTGTCTTTTAATGCAGGAGCAAGCCTTGGCATCACCAGTGATGGATTTTTCGAACTTGAGTCTCTACCCAGGTAACTCCCTGGTTTTACACTGTGTTTCCCTGTCCGCTTTAGTGCCTCTACTCTTCCTGCTCCTCATTTAGAGTCAGCACTCCCAGAGTGCACTGCCATTGGTCGTACTGTTTCTCAGAGATGGGCTGGAAGCCATCGCTGCAGTTTGGCAATTATGTTTAAATCTCCCCAGAGGGGAACATTGGGAGCTACACAAGACTGAACAAAAAGGAACGCTTTGACGTAATCATGATGATGGCATGATGTGAACGTCATACATGCAAGCTGTGTCGTTGACCAGAGTCCTAAAGTTATCTATGTTTGCTTTGTAGCCGCAGTGTCATTGTGGGGGCTGGCTATATTGCAGTGGAGATGGCAGGTATTCTCTCCGCGTTGGGGTCCAAGACGTCCCTCATTATTCGTCAGGGCGAGGTGAGCCAGCCACACTCGTACCTGCACATAATTTCCCCAGCAAGGCTGGAACTGAAGTCATTTCAGTAGCATACATACCTGGTTGACCCCTGACATTGGCATGAATAGTTTATGCTAGCCACTGAGAACAGCACAGGGTGGTAGGTGTTGTAAGGTGATATAACTGCATCTCTCCCTTTGAATGACACAGGCAAACAATGCTTACTATTGTTGTTTTCAAGTCATGTTAAACTCATGGAAAATTCTGTATTTCAGCCACATCACTAATGATTTGTGCTGTGGTCCCAATCAGCTCTCTTTTTTTTCTAGGTATTAAGGAACTTTGATTCCTTGATTAGCTCAAATTGCACCAAAGAATTACAAAATTCTGGCATCGAAATGTGGAAGTACTCTCAGGTAATGCTGGTTTCATCATTGTGCAAATCTCCAGAGTTGGGGTACTAAAGCCTGGCTGGGACTTTTTTTCAGCTGACATTTAACTGTTGTGTATTTCTTAATTCTGCAAGCAAGTTTAAGCCCTATGCTACTGTGCCACTACTGCCCCTCGAAGAGAAGCAATACAGCCGATCCCACAAGATTGGGTTTTAAACAGTGGATGGCTTCACATTATTATTAGTTTTTATTTAACAATGTGATGACTGGCAGTATGAAGACCCATTTCTCACTGACCAGGTAAGATCGGTGAAGACGACAAAAACTGGACTGGAGGTCACACTAGTTACTAAAGACCCAGAGAAGAATGAAGAGAAGATAAGCACCATCTCTGGGGTGGACTGTCTGCTCTGGGCCATTGGCCGTGAGCCCAACACTGAGGGCCTTAACCTGGATAAGCTGGTAAGGGCCCTAGAGTTCAAACATAAATAAAGTACCAGGGCGTATTCAATCAAGCAGGCTTAACAAATTCAATATTTAAACCTGAATTCTGACTGGAAAAATCTGAAAGCCTGGTTGCAGGATTTGCCAGTTCCCCAAATCTCTATGAAACTCTCCAATTAGAATTTAGGTTAACTATAGTTCTTGTGCCTGGAATGATACTACACAAGGCCTGAGGAGGATTATCTTGTGTAATGAACAACCATGAAGAGAGAATCACAGTCCATCTGAGGTTCAGTCGCAAAGAACATATGGCTACCCGTTCTGTTTTTCCACTGCTCTAAGCAAGAGCAAGCCAGAAACTGGATGAATTTGCCTATTTTTTAAATGCATTTCCTCCCCACTGTCTGAAAACCTACAGTTAGTCTCTCAGAATTGCCCATAGTGTGTGAGGTTGCATGGTCAGTGATGAACCGATATCCACAGTGTCATGGCTGAAACATGGATGGGTGGACAGATTGCTATGTTAAAGGCTCTGGTTGAAATCAGTTTGGCTCCTAGGGATCTTAAAATGGAGCAGGACTCAATGATGCTTTGTTACATGAAAGATGCCAGCGCTATCTCAAAACCTATGCTGATTGCTGCAGTACATTTCAAAGATGCAATAAAGGACATTTAATCATGGCAAATTAAAGTAGAAGGTTGTACTCCTTGCCTACTGCTCCCAACAATAATTTCTAATGATGAATTAGAAGCTAGCATATAGCAGGAAAACTGCTACCCACGTTTATCTATTAGTGATGGTATCATCCTCATGCTAACTCCGCCAGGGTGTGAACCGGGACGAGAAGAAGCATATCGTGGTGGATGAGTTCCAGAACACCAGCCGACCTGGGATCTATGCCTTGGGGGATGTCTGTGGCAAGGCCCTGTTGACACCAGGTCAGTGGGTCGTGTGGCCCACGCTGCACCGGATGTGTAGTTGGGTCATTATTCTAAAATGAGTCTGTCTTCGGTCTTAAAGACTGTTAGTCTTGAAATTACTTGGCCTCATTTAAACTCCAGTTGTAGTTAATCTGTAAAGTATTCAGCGATGTCAACATCGGGACAATATTCTCAGTTTATTCATTGAAAACAAATATTTCCATGTTAAACATTTTCCTGAATTAGAACTTCTCAGTATGTAATTTAAACTCCTACAAGAATCCTAAAGAGCTTCTCATATGGCCATGCTACTAACCCTACAATCTGAAATTGACCTGTTGTTAGTTTCTGTTATTGCTGACGGTTTACCTTGGTTGGCACGAGCATATGATATAAATCCATAACTTAAGTACAACTTGGTGCTGTTTTCTTCTTTGGGTTGCAGTTGCCATTGCCGCAGCTAGGAAGTTGGCTCACCGGCTGTTTGAAGGCAAACAGGACTCAAAACTGGACTACACTAACATTCCCACAGTCGTGTTCACCCACCCGCCCATTGGCACTGTAGGCTTCACCGAAGGTGAGCTGCTTCACCCACCTCCACCCTAATAAGTAACTTCAGAAATGGCGACTGTATTTCAGAGAAATGGATCACATTCAAGAAGGATATGGCCTGAAGGCTTGTTCGTGGTCCTGAATGTGGAGGTTGAATGGAATGCTGATGTTATCCATAGCTCCTTCTGTAGTTTTGCACAAGTTTTAGTGTATAAGTAGTTAACTGGTAGGGAATTCCATCCATCCGTCCATCCATCCATGGGTTACAGGGGGCACAAGGCTGGGGTACACTCATGAAGAGATATCATATCACAATTTGTCTGTTGGAATGCTCTCTGGTGCACTTGCACTTTATACAACGGCTTTCAGATCTCGTGCCACAGGGCATCTCGTGTCATGTGTTGCAGCGGAGGCCATTAAGACTCATGGAAAGGAGAATGTCAAGACGTACATGACTTCCTTCACCCCCATGTACTACGCCATCACAACACGCAAGTCTCAGTGCGTCATGAAGCTGGTGTGCGTGGGTAAGGAGGAGAAGGTGAGAGGCCTGCACTGCATTCCATACTTCCCTAAACTCCCCTAATTTCTTGGTTACACTAAACTGAGCATTTTACTTCGGCCAAAAGTGTACGCCGAGTATCCATCCATCCTTCTTCTGACTGCTTACCCTGGTCAGGATCATGGTGGGGCCTGGAGCCTATCCCAGGCAGCAAAGGGCACTAGGCTGGGATCCCAGTCCATCACAGGCTGTGCATACACACAATGTGCAATTCAGAGATGCTAGTGAGCTTAACTGCTTGAAGAAACCTGTTGGACACGGGGAGAACATGCAAACTTCACACACTCAGAGTGGAGTTCAGATTTGAACGTCCAGTCCTGGAGATGTGCGACAATAGTGCTACACTGTAAGCCACTGCTTGCCACATAAGTAAATGTAGACTAGACCAGGCCTACTGCACATTTACCCCTTAAACCTTGGACAAAAGTTTAAGATTTAGATTTGATTTAGAGCTTTGTTCAAATGCTCTCTGATGCATTGCATTTGACCTTTGCCCTCCCCACCCGATTTGCAGGTGGTAGGGCTTCACATGCAGGGCCCGGGTTGTGATGAGATGCTGCAGGGCTTCACCGTGGCCATCCAGATGGGTGCCACGAAGGCCGACTTTGACAGGACGGTCGCCATCCACCCCACCTCTGCGGAGGAGCTGGTGACCATGCGCTAGCCTCCCCACCCCCTGTCTGACCACCCCTATCCCTAGGGACCTAGTGTACCTCTGGTCCAAACTCTCATGGATGCAACACCTGTATGCAGCTTTCCCACAGATCAGCTACATCACTTTCTTATTACTTATTAAACTTGAAGGGACCATTACGTGTTTCCTCTCTGGATCAGCAGTGGTCACCATAGTAACAGGGCAGCTGGAGCCCATGCAATATTCTGTGTATCAAAGTCTGAATCCACTAACTTCCCTAATCACCTGCAATCCAGAAATACATTTAATCTAACTGCTCATTTAATGGTATGGTTAATAATTGAGGTCATTGTTACAATATTAGTACATAATGCATCTCATCCTGTATACAAGAGTATGGCAGTACTGTCAAATAACACTAACATCCAGAAATGAAGGAGTTGAAATGCTAGCAGACATTTCCTGTGAGTGTATCAGTACAGTGGTTCTATGGTACTTCTGGCCATTTGTATAACAAACACTTTCAGCATCTGAATGGACAGAAAAATCACATTCACTCTAGTGCATCCAGCAGATTAACTTCCTACTCAGAGATCAGTAATGTTATTGGTCCTGCACTGGAGAGACACTAGGAGTAACAGGATATTGAGTTTACTAAAACCCTTAGCAGTGAGGGGTCAAAGCATGTCTCTAGATCCAGGTTTGGCATTGTCCTTCATCATGCTGGTATAGACTGCCCGATAGACTCCTAGAACATCTCTAGCGGAGGGTCGTTGGGCAGGGTCCTTCTGCTTACACTGGCTGTGGATCTCGAAGAGGTGAAAGTGGGCCACGTCAGCTCCTGGCACCTTTCCCAGCAGGAAGCGCACCACATCTGGGATCTTCCACACGTCGGTTTTCTCGTTATAGCTGGGCATGAGCTCATCAGAGAAGGGCTGGACCTCAGCATGGGGCCACAGCTGCTCAGGGGCTACAAAGTCACCGGTCAGCTCTCGGCGACCGCATTTGACCAGCATGCCACGCTGTTGGTCAACTTCCGGCAGAGCGTCCAAGTCGTTGGCCACCAGGTGGAAGTCACTGGTCAGCAGAAACTGGGAGAGGGTCTTCTCCAAGCTGCTGGAGTCACACATGACGCGTGTGCCCACGGGGCTGTTGTGAAGGAAGCGCAAGGCAGAGACGTACTCCAGGGCCAGGCGGAGTCGCGTCCGCCAGGTGTCCAGAGCCTCGTACTTTTTTTGGCTCAGCACGGTATTCAGGTTCAGCAATGAACCCAGAGGCTGGTACTCAGTGACAAAGCTGTGGTCCTCTGGGCAGAAGCCCACTAGCAGTACCACATGAGGCCCCTGGAGTGCTTGTAGCATGGCCAGACCATGGAGGAAGTCTTCACGATAATATTGGTTTGAAAGATGGCACAGCGCCACCTTGTGGCCCTTCCATTCAGACAGATAGACCTGCAATGGAAAATAAGCTTGCAACATTGCAGCAAAAAAAAAAAAACGCACTTCCAATGAAATGTAGTACTCATCAAGGCATGATAGAAAATAAGACATACAAGTATAATCTCATTATTTATAGCCACTGAATATATGAAACCTGGATATGGATCATTTTTACAATACCTCACAAACATAGAAACTCATAATTGAGAAATGCTGTTTTTTGGTACAGGCATCTTTGCAAAATACATTGTTATTACAAGATACAGGATGACTCAGACCTTCTTCACAGCTCCCTGGCCAATCATCTTCAGCTTGCGCACCTCCCGGCGCACCTCTGGACACTGCAGCCAGGGGGAGCAGTTCTTCATAATGCCCATCTTGAAGTGGCCAGGTGGACAGGCACCATGTGAAAAAGAATGGGGTCCACTGCTCTGGTGTAAGGAGTCTATGTACAGGTAGATGAAGAAATTTACAAACAGCAGGGCTCCCAGGCACACCAGTATGACGGGCAAGCTCCGGCTGACCCTACTGATGCCCTTTGTCATGATCGCATCTTTGCCTGTGTATCCAGAGAAGCACAGAGTCAAACACGTACTAAACCACTCATACAAGTAAAACACCTCAGCAAGAGTATCTGACAGGTCGTCACTACGGATCTAAAATGGCAGGTGTGAAACAACTTAATATGCAGAAATTCCGATAAAAACCACAAGACCGACTTTCCATTACTTTGTGGCAGATGACTACTGTAGTACTATCATTTCTAACCCAAAGCAAAATATTTGGTACAGCTATGAAAGAAGCTTAACACTATACTGGGATTTTCACAAAATCACAGACAAACAGGTATTTAAAAATAACCAGAAACTGTGAATGAATTAAAATGTACAGAAAATCAATACTAAGCGTCCTATTGGCTTGCCACCTGCCACTATGTTACCAAGTGGAAGCTGCAAATCGGGGATCGCTATAGACAAGATATTCTCAAAAACACGTTATAATTTAAAAAAAAGCTAGACATCATGCTATGCCCCATTAATCATTAATTAATTCAAGAAAATTCTTACCTTCACAACCGTAGTTTCTGAAACTATATAATCCTCGTTACTCGTTTTGGTATTAGTTACATTTAGATGCTACGGCCATAACAGCCATAACTCTTCTGGGTTAAATCATCTGAGCCGGAAGTAGTTTCAACTACCTTCGAATAAACCATTATTATGGTATATTGTCTAAGATTATATACCGCCATCTAATGGAGATTATGCAAACTACACGCATTTTCCCATACCCTTAAGTTATTCTGCAGAGAGCGATGCATTTGTAACGCATCAAAGCAAGGGTATGGGGGTGATTCCTGCCATTATTAAGATGCACATTCAGCATGCGGACATGCAGGCGGAACATTCGCATTCACATTCGGCATGAAGGTATGAAGATCCGCTTTCGGAAGGTTCGCATTTGTATACCGGGTTGCTATGGATACT
>JAACJT020000047.1:220202-230842 GCA_009936485.2 Gymnarchus niloticus
TCTCTCTGACACAGGGACTGCACTTAATTTCGTTGTACTCGTTACAATGACAATAAAGATATTCTGATTCTGATAAATAACGCATTAGTGATGGGCGCTACTTATAAATTATTAAATTGGGCACAAAGTACAATGATTTATTAATCGAAATAAGGTATAAGATTAGTTTCTGTCTGAGGTTTTCTTAGCCCTGGGGTGTTCATAAATGTGATATAGTCTTGTGACTATAATGACAGTCAATAAAGGAGTCGGTTTCAGGAAGATGAGAGTGATGTATTTTTTTCAAGTACAGCTTAGGAAAACAACAACAACAACAATATACAAATTCAACATAAAATTTTAAAAAATGTTATCCACGGTGTTTACATAGTCATTTTGAATATAAAATCTTTATAATAACTGTTATTTAAACATAGTCGCAAAAATTGTACTAAATTGCAAGCATCACAATAATATTGGACCCAAGTTACCATGGCAGTTTTACCTTTTGGTCAAAGGTTTTGAGAAGACATTGTGTCACATCCAATACAAACACAACAACCATAGAAATTTTGCTACATGTTGTTATAATTTTTGTTTTTAAAGGCTTCAAGAGAAGGGGAAACCATTACGTTAAAATATAAGTATAAAAATAATTCAAATCTACTTATTCAAAAGCAAAGGCAATTAAAATTCTTTCCGAAAAGGCAGAATGGTACATGACTGCAACATTAGATAAGGAAATCTCCAAGTCTGAAACTCATAGTTACTCAAGGTGCAGATGTTTCACTCTAAGGCATTACTCTTTGTCACTACAGTTTGCCACATAAGTTGCAGTGACAAAATGACCTCACATTCTAGAAACATCCTGAAACCATGACAACCAGAAACAAGTGGCTCATTGTTCCAGAAACAACTATGCATGAGAAAAGATCATCAGGGTGTCACATCTGAAAAACGTAAACAATATCAGAGTTGACACAACCAGCTAGGTTTACATTGAAAATATGAAAACGTCATATGGTTAGTATGTTTTCCTATGGCCCATTCCTGGATATGAGGTCCTAATTCTACAAGTCAACAGTCAGAAGTACAGAAGTACAGTGTGCAATGAGTCCTTAAATAATCGTTGGCTGACAAAATAAGCATTATGCAACCAACTAATACATTCTTTCGTGTTACGTAAGTATCATGTTAATGAAAAAGTGACACAATTGAGTAAGATCATGAGGAAAATTGTTACCTAAGCTGTAAAAGGCCTCAGAAATGATATCACAGTCATAATGGTGTTTTTTAATGAAGGCTATTCTAATGGCAACCCTTTCTATGATTAAAATACATCTTTACTAATGGCTGCCTGCCCCATCCAGCATTTTTGGCAATAGAAAAGCTCTCCCTTTACTTCACTCACCCAGTGTGTCTGAAACCAATGAAATTAAAGCTACCACTGCAACATTATTTAAAAAGCTTTATAAATCAGCATCATAATCACCTTCATCATAATAACAACATTACACCATACAATGTTTTAGTGGATATAATCATTGATAAATAACACTTTACTACCAGTGGTGTTGGATCTCAGGAAATTCCTACAGAATTAGCTTTTTTCTTTTGGTCCTGTAATGAATCCAGATAGACAGTTAAACACTGACGTTTCTATTCCAGTTATTGAACCAAGGGATTAAATGAGTGACATGGACAAGCCTAGTACACGGAAAACTGTACTGCAGAGCTAAATGACCTGGGGACTCTCATACTGTCAGTAACTGGGAGCCTGATGATGGCCTTAGTTCTAACACAGAGATATGTGATCCACCAAGATGATGCCATCTGTGCGTCTGTTTTTGAGTGAGCTGGTCCCTGCTGCGATGTCAGATACGGAGCTGAGGATGTGTAGACAGCACCTGTAACTGCCTTTCACTGAGCATCGATTTCAGCATCACTTTTCTCTAAAGCTTTTGTTCAGGAGTAGGACATTTCACTCCTATTATGCCCTCCACGACTATTTCCATTTCTCCAGAAACCTGGACTACCATCATCCCTCAAAGGAGACGGGAGCAAAAACGCGGCAGTACCAAAATGCTGATATGATGTGTGAAACCTGAAAACGTTGAAATGACGTTAGACACCTGGTCAGGAGTCTGGCTTGTATAGAAGCTCCTCGGAGTGAACCTGTACACTGACACACAGTGACCCTGTAATTTTTTTCCGATTTGACAGTTCATCTCCCATACACTAAAATGTGATTGTTCCAACTTACGGATACTCAAAGAGTGTGCTTCCACATTTAGCATCTAAGAAAGTACCTCTCCAGAACCATTCTGAGGTTGGCCATTTCCTCTGGAATCCACACTAAATGTCCACCATCCATGATATAATGCTTGGTGGAGCCTGTAGAACATTGAAAAAGCTTAGATGACATTAAGCTCCTCCCACATGGCATCTGCCAGGCCTCAATCCCTGTCTGAAGCCCCCCGAAGGTAGGGCTCATCTTGTATCAGGTGACCGTCAAGACCTTCCATGCACACACTGCCACTCTCGGAGCTTCCCACCCTGTCGGTGCCACCGCCGCTGCCCAGGAAGGTGCCCACGGCCCGACCCTGCCGTGCGTGCCCTACTGCGTCGCTGAAAACCTTATTGATCTGCTCCTCCGATGGCATCCACCAGTCCGGGTTTGAGGTGCAGTGCATTCGGATGAACTCTGCAGGCATTAAAAGCAACATGATAGGCTCAATTCGCTAGCACGAGGAAATTCAGGGCTTGATTCCCATACAAACACAAGGCTACAGCCTTCATGAGAATGTACTATGCACATATACCTACATTGTATAATCTGGCCTCAGACTAAGTATAATTTTATTCGCAGCATTTTTTCATATCCATCCATATTGCACATGTTCTTCTCCAGTGCAGGACTACGGGTCACTTGGAGGCTAAATCAGGGCACACCAGGTCAGCAACTGCCCTTACATGCATGCATCGATCTAGTTCATTGGCCACAGAGACACTATTTAAGGATGCTTACCCCGTATTACTATAGTTAATGCGTTGGAGGAGAGTGTCTGACATTGGCTGCATAATGAGTTTATAATAAGCTATACACTTATAGCGGCAGAGTTATTCTGGTGGTGGTGGACTACATATGAGCAGATCAGCTTAACATCCTGCTCTGATTGTTTGCTACTGTGCTGCTTTGACTTTGGCGCTCCGACAGGCATAGCTGTGCACCACAGGACCAATCATGACTGAGTATAGGACGTTTAGGATGTGACCTGGTGTGGTTCCTTGGGTGGACCATGACTGAGGGTATAATTTAGATGGACTGTGACTGAGGGTAAGATTGAATGGACCGTGATTCTGTGACTGAGGGTAAGACCGGATGGACCATGCCTGAGAGTAAGACTGGATGGACCGTGACTGAGGGTAAGACCGGATGGACCATGACGGGGGTAAGACTGGATGGACCGTGACTGAGGGTAAGACCAGATGGACCATGACTGAGGGTAAGACTGGATGGACCGTGACTGGGGGTAAGACTAGATGGAACGTGACTGAGGGTAAGACCGGCTGGACCATGACTGAGGGTAAGACTGGATGGACCGTGACTGAGGGTAAGATTGAATGGGCTGTGATTCTGTGACTGATGGTAAGAACGGATGGACCGTGACTGAGGGTAAGACCGGATGGACCGTGACTGAGGATACGACTGGATGGACCGTGACTGAGGGTAAGATTGGATGGACCGTGACTGAGGGTAAGACTGGATGGACCGTGACTGAGGATACGACTGGATGGACTGTGACTGAGGGTAAGATTGGATGGACCGTGACTGAGCATATCACGTGTAGGTCCTCTGGAAAGACTGTAATTCAAAGTAGAACATAGAATGTGAGTTTGTGTGGTTCCCCGAACAGACCGTAACTGAGCCCCAAAGCAGACGGCAACGCAGTGAGAGGCAGGTTGTGGGCGTGGAGCAGTACCTCGGAGGCAGGTGACTTTGACGGGGTTGAGCGGCCGCCTCTCCGGGCCGGCCTCGCTCGACTGGACGGAGCGCTTACGCTTGCCAAGGCCGCACGAATACTTCAGCTCGTCAGTGGTGAAAACGAAGCGGATGAGGTATCGCAGCAGCCTCCGACCGTCCTTCTTGGAGGAGTTAACGGCCTCATCCCACTGCTTGTTGGTGATGAATACTGGGTAATTCCCTAGGAGCTGCTTGCTGCCCTGGGGAAGGGGGGGTAAAAAAAGTTGGAGCTGCCATAACGATAACTGGCTGATTCACAAAACACAAGCTGAATTAACCCATTTTTCATGTACTCCTGGGCTACAAATCTATTTCTGTGCTTTAAATTGCTCCATTGATTTCAATACATTCCTTGTTTTTTAAGCTTTTTTAAATAAAAAGGTTTGAAGATCTTGATGCGCTGTGCCATCCTGTGCTGGTGCAGATATTCGGAAATTTATTCGTCATGTCGGGAGTTTCAGTTGCAAACCAGCCGCTCATTTAAAAAAAGAAGAAATTACTCAGCATCTGCAGAGATCAAGGTGTCTCAGAACAGGAATTTGCCACCACAGCATTAGAGACCTCTGATTAATCCTCTAGCTATAATTTCTATGTCATTTGTATGCTTCCCTGCTTGAGTTTGGAATGAGAAGCTAATTTGGTTTTCATGCTAATCCTTCATCAACAAGCAGAGACTGGTGTTCAGGGTATTAACACAGATGTCAGATGGATGAGCAGACCGAGGTTTTTTTTCTTCAATTTTCTGCATGTATTTAGGAAATAACAAGTGAAGAAAGCAGATGTAACGCCCTCAGGTCACTCGGCTTTGCAAGACAGTTGCTATTTTGGGTGTGACTGGCTTCACGCAATGCTGCTTCGCGTAATCCATCGCCAACGTAGCGATTTGCGCCACTGCAGCCACTAAGCAGAGAGACAGCGGCGCGAGGGATATGGTGTGATTAACTGATCGTGAGAATGGCAGGTTGTGTAACACTGTTGCTGTGACACCCACCCACCCCCCAACCTCAGCTATCCAACCCCCATTGTCACCAGTGAAACACATTGAGCCACTTCCTCTTCTGCCGACTGACAACTAGCACAATGGCTGGAAAGCTGAAGGTTTTAAGGTTCAGAAAGTAAAATTGCCCAACATCAGACTCCACGGTGCCAAATATGGCACCTGTTAAAGTAATTGCATTTTTCATTCTCTCAACAAGTGTGTTTATAAGCGCTCATAAAACTTCACATCTGATACCATAATGCAGGGAAATTAAATAAAAATGTAAAGTGTTAATTATGGAATGTAGTCTTAATGACAGAAGGGCACTTTAAATTAGTCTACATACTCCGTGAAATATTCACAGAAGACAGCATTAACTACCGACCTGTTGCTTATCCAATACAGGCTCAGATTTATTCTGGAGCATATCGCATCATAAATATATGACAATGGCAGGCAGCAGAGAGATTAAGCAAACAGAGTCACAACTGAGGTTTTCAGTGCCACCCCCAGGAGGATCGGCACTGTAATCTCTAGAGGAGGGAGCTTAACCTCAATGTACCAAGCATTCATCCATATAACAGGATTTAAAAGTTTAATTTGCTTTGAATAAACATCAGCAATGCAAATACATGTATATAAAGGAGACATTATAGAGTGTGTGTACGTGCCATGTGATGGCCTGACATCCCATCCATGTGTCCTAATGACCACCCCTAACCAGGATATGTGGTTAGAACAGTAGTTCCCAATCCTGGTCCTGGGGCCCCCCTGTGGGTGCAGGTTTTCATTCCAACCAATTCCTGCTTTTAGGTGAACCCTATCTCATTTAATCCTGCTCATATTTCCATCATTGTACATTTACTGTGTCAATCAGCATATTCTCAGTAGGGTTCAACTTTTAAACATTCCCTTTTTTGAAGAGTGAGACATTGTGATGTTGCTTCTTAAGGTTTGTCACTCCTACTTCTCTTTGCTGCTAATTATCACAAAAGTGGTAAAATACCTTATCTCATCAGGCCCTAATGAGCAGCAATGACAACGCGAGTTTCAACTTCTGTGATAATTAGCAACGAGTCGAGAAATAAGAAGGAACATCACAATGTCTTATCCATTAAAAAATAAAAATAAAACTCTTTAAAACATAAACAAGAATGAGAATATGCTGACTGGCAGCCTGAATGGCTGTCAGCAAGCTTGGTCATCATGTCTGAAGACATGTGGTGAGCCCAAATAAAAGTACAAAGTGAGAAGTCAGAATTTAAACACTAATCAGAAATTTACCACCTGGAAAGATCTCATGCAACAGTTAGAGGTCAAGAAAAGTGCAGTAGGGCCAGAAAAAAAAAAAAAAAACGGGAAATAAAGATCTTAATACGAAATGGCTTGAACGGCATTTACTAAATCTATCAAAAAGGTCTCATTCCTTTAAATATAAAAAAAACCAATTTTAACAACTAAGTTTTTGTCTATGGAAATATACACTCACCACCCACTTCACTAGGTACACCTGTTCAACTGCTTGTAAAATCAAAGATCTAATCAGCCAATCATGTGACAGAAACTCAATGCATTTAGGTACGTAGACATAGTCAGGAGGATCTGCTGAAGTTCAAACCAAGCATCAGAATGGAGAAGAAAGGTGATTGAATTGACTTAGAAACTTCTGATCTGCTGGGATTTTCATGCACAACCATTTCTAGGAGTTAAAGATAATAGTCCGAAAAAGGAAAAAAAAACATCCGGTGAGCGGTGGTCCTCTGGGCAAAAATGCCTTAATGGTAGCGATCAGAGAAGAATGACTGAACTGGTTTGAGCTGATAAAATTCAACAGTAACTCAAATGATCATTTGATATACCCAAGGTATACAGAACAGCATCTTCGAACGCACAACACGTCGAACCTTGAAGCAGATGGACTACAGCAGCTTCATCTCAAACAGATTTCCTGAACATGACAGTGTGTTCACTGTGTTCAAATGACCTCCACAGTCACCAGATCTCAATCGAACAGAGCACCTTTGGGATGTGGTGGAACAGGAGATTCTCATCATGAGGTGCAGCCGACAAATCTGCAGCGACTGTGTCATGCAATCATGTCAATGTGGGCCAAAATCTCCGAGGAATGTTTCAAGCACCTTGTTGAATTTATGCCATGAAGAATTAAGGCAGGTCTGAAGGCCAAAGGGGGTTCAACCTGGTACTAGCAAGCTGTACCTAATCAGTTCAATTCAATTTTATTTATACAGAGTCTTTAACAAGGAGCATTCTCACAAAGAGCTTTGCATAGTCCAGATCCAAAGGTCCCCAGAGAGTAAGCCAAGGGAGACAGTGGTAAGGAAAATCTCCCTCAGGAGGAAGAAACCTTGGGAGGAACCAGACTCAAGAGGGAAGCCCATCCTCCTCTGGCCAGTACCAGGTAGGACAAGTCCATTCATTAATAAAATATGAAGAATAGTGAGGTTTGACAATCAGATGAAGTGGCCAGTGAGTGTACATGGACAGAATACAGACTATGGCATGTAGTTTTTCATTCTCTATGGACTGGCCCTTTAAGAGTCTGCTGCTGTCCACTTTCTCGGTCTTTTATCAGTTTTGTTCACTGGGAACAGTGGACTGGGGCAGTGTGGGATTGTGGCTGAATTGAAGCAGGGGTGTGGTCATAGTCCCCTTACCTCTGTCAGCTGATCCTCTGGGGGTGTTGGGTTCTTAAACTGATTGTGGTATTGCAGGACATTTTTGAAGAAGTCAAGGACGGTTTGACATGGGACTACCAGAAGAAATAAAACAGACAGGGCAATTAGAAGACATCTGGCACACTAGCCACCTGTACAGTGCAAGTCAAGCATTTTAGTAAAGTTTTTGAAACATCACAACTTATTAAAACAGTGATGCATTTTAATGACTGATAGCTGATCATTAAAATAATCACCCTTAGTTCTCTTCATCACTCATGCTCTGCTGGCTGATTGGTTCACATTCATAGATGTAATATAATATGAAATGAAGAAATCAGGCTTCAAAACCCAGTGGTTAGATCTATTGTGGAATGTTGTATTTTGTATCAAATATCTGAAAACGAATTAGTTATGATTATTTATTAGTGGTCTGACTTTGGTATTAATCATTATAATTAGGCTGTAGGCTAGGGAATATATTTCTTGGACTCAAATCGTAGATATTTGTAAAGGGTTTCAGTAGATGGTCTTCACAAGCTTTCTGGTGCCATATTGGACTGTATTCCAAAAGAAGGTGTGAAACATGGGGATGTTGAAGATATGGAGGGTGAGATACAAACCATGACCAAGATTGAAATCTAGATTGTGAAGAGATCTAGATTGTGTGAGAGGTCAAACTGTTGATCAAGATTTGCTCTGGGAGATTTGCGCTGGTGGGAGTATCTCAAGCTATCAGTTAATGTTGGCTATCACTCTTCTTTCATCTGATGTGCAAGGAGATGCTTTTACAATGCTAGAGTCTGGCTAGTATTTGGACTAAGTGGAGTTTACAGGTCTGAACATGGGTTTGAGGACTGTTTTCCAGGTCACTTACATCTGTATTCTTTTCTGAGTGGTTAAAGCATCACAACAGACATGTGTGGTGCGACTTTTGGGAGAGGGCGACACGAGGGTTAACTCCTTTTACTGTTTCCTTTTACTTAATTACTTTGTCTCTTGAACTTCTAAATAGAGTATCCTCAGAGTAATGAGTTCTTTGATGCCATGTTTTGTCGTTTAAGTTTCAGTTTAAATCAAAACCAATAATGTAACTAACTGGAAGCGTGTTAATACTGTGTCAGTCTCACCCAGTAGAAGCTTAGAAGCCCAATTTCTCAAAATCATAAGCAGCAATACACCCCAGACATCCCAGACAGTCCAGCTACCTGGCACACTGTTCAGTTTTCGCCGCAGCTCTTCATTTTCCTGCTGCAGGCACAGCATTTCCTGCTCCAGCTCCAAGCAGCGGGGGCAGCAGGCTTCTTCATCTTCCTCTTCCTCAGGCAGGGTGGAAGAGGGGTGGCCGTGTGATTCGGAGGGTGAGGGGGAAGCCCAGCCCCCCAAGGTGTGCGGAGGGGAGATGGAGAGGACATCTGGGTCAGCAGGACGGCAGCACTCCCTGTAGGCCTTACTAACGTGGCTGCCCCCTCCTGTAAGGTGGCTCTGTAGGGACTCTGTGAAGGCTTGCAGAAAGGCAGACATCTGGTGCTGCTTCCTGCTGACATCCTGCCCTAAGACAGTCGCTTTCAGATCCGCAGGCCCCAGCTGGTGGGGGTTCGTAAACTTTTCAACCCCTGTATTCCAGCCCTCTTCCTGCTTGATGTGGGATGGCACCGGTGGAGGACATGTGGGGCGAGGGTCCAAAAACTTGTTATTTCGGTTGAGGAGACTGAGCACTCGACTGCACTGCTGGGCAAAGGCGTCCAGGATCAGCTGGTTCTCTGTGACACAGAGGGACAAATCAGCTAATGACCTGAACAGTCACGGATACGCAGCATGCATTAGCGCCTGACAAGGATTCGACCACATGACCCTCTATTATGGGTATATCTGCAAAACAGGAAGTCTACCTGTGCATATTTAGTTAGAGATCTGGCTAACTCTCTTTTTACTCCCAGCAAGTACAAGACATTTCTCTCCTGTCCTTACCACACTAAGGGACTGCCCTTGCATAAGAAGTTTAATGGAAAGTTATGCACCATGAAGCATGTCTTTTAAAAAAAGAATTATGAATCCCCAGTAGCTCTGAGGTTTCCGTTCACGGACTCTATCGTGGGCTATCTGACAGAAACTGATTGCATAACCACTTCCCGTCGCAACAGACCTAAAGCTCTTTACATGAGATCCGAGAAGTACTTTGTGAAATTAAGTGACAGTCTCAAATCAATCTGCACAGTAAGAAAACCAGATCTATTAAAATCAACGGAGAATGGTTTTGCCAACTATATCACTGACAGCAATAAAAATGACATATAGGTATTCCTAAATATACTATTGTACTTAAAATTCTTTTATAAAATTATCTGCTTCCACAGCCAAATTTCCTAGTAACCGTGGAGCGTGTTTAATACATGCGTGTCAGTGTCTCTCATGGAGCATAAAACAGGGTATGTAAATATCAAAGAATTCAAATGTACCTCCACTTATATTTGCACAAATGGCATATCAATTAAGTTTCTTATAAAATATCCTGTAAACTCAGTGGTTGTGCAGTAAATAATGATACAGATATGCCCCTACAACCACACCCCTTCAAACTATGCACATCCATGCTCAGTCTTTGATTACTGCATGCCTCATCTCTCTTCCATTATGCAGAATATTTTGCTGTCATAGTCCTCAGTTGTTTACAATGATGTGTTTTCATTATAGAATCAATGCTAGAGTAACTCAGGAGAATCTGTGTAAGAAGTCGCCAGACTCCAGACTCCTCTGCAAACCCACAACAGACGTACACTACAAGTCAAAAGTTTTTGAACACACTAAAACTTTCTATATTATCAATGTTACTCACATAATTTTCAGAAAAAATTCTGGACACTCAATATTCATTGCTAAAAAATAAGACATTCACGTTCAGCATCCTTCAAATACCTTTATTAGCAAGAAAATTGGTCATGTCTTTGGTTCATCAAAGTAGCCTCCTCTAGCAGCTACAACA
>JAACJT020000047.1:235541-250460 GCA_009936485.2 Gymnarchus niloticus
CAAATTACAACATTTACATATACACTATTGGGTGTCTAGAATTTTTTGTGAAAATTATTTTTAGTAACATTGAAAATATAGAAAATCTTAGTGTGTGCAAAAACTTTTGACTGGTAGCATACACTGAAAATTCTAAGGTTGCTAGCTTAAGTCAGAGAAAGGACTCTGCTGTTTTACCCTTGAGCAAGGTTCCTAACCTGAGCTGTTACAGGGACACACTGCAGAAAAGTGTAAACACTGCAAGGGGGATGGGCTTTGTAATCAGCAATAATCTGAGGGGTAATTGATTATGATTTGGGGATTTATTAGCGATCAGACTTACTCTGTTCATGATGATTTTATTTTCTTTGTCATTAGCCATTATTCATTACAATTCATCCATAGGTTAGAGAGTGCTCCTTGGACCCAGACCAAAGATGTGAGTGAAGGGTCATTGCAGGCTTTTCTCATGCAATACATGCTCCTTATCCTAGTTTAAAATTCCTCAGCCTTGAGTCTGGCTGAGATTCCAGCTAAGTGGAGTCTCTAATTCCCAGAAAGAGAACTGTGGACCCTCTTTGTACCAGTCAAAAAGGTCACTTGTATCTGTAAACATCTACCTCAAATGTGCAGTTCCAAGGCCAGGTGGGCACTTGGTGCCCATGTAGGTTCTCTTTCCTAAGTGGTTAAAGCATCATATACTTTAATGGAACTTGGTGAGAGCATGACATCATGCTGTATGACAGACATGATGTGTTAAGTATGCATTAATGCCATTTATTAACTGAGTTTTCCACTTATCAACTTATTTATGAAAGGTTTATTAATAGGTTGTGTTACTTTCGACATAGCGTCACCAAGAGTAAGATACCATCGTGATCAGCATTTTAAATTATGTGTTCACAGCTGTACGCAGAACTGAGTTCGCAGTTCACAGCAGCTATCAGTAGACGACATCGCAGCCATGACGCAGTGCGAAAATGTTAGTCACTGGCAGGAAACCAACCTGAGATTGACGAGGCAGACAGCAGAACTGCAAGACTAAGGACCGTATAAGGTTTTGGGAATTCTGCTGCACCAAGAGTCTTTATAGTCATAATCAAATTAGGCTAATGCTAATGATTATGGGAATATGTATGGTCAACGTGAAATGCTATCATTGCAAGATTTCTGGGTTCAAGATTCCAGGTTATGTCGGCTATGTGCCAGATTTCCTGCTCATTACTATGAAACATTTTTGGGGCTCAGGATTTCTTCAACAAGAGACTTTGGACCTCTGGCTCAGAAGGACAGAGGATCATAAAAAATAAGACCACAGTCTTCATCTTCTAAGTTGATGCTCATCCTATCAAGATTGCAGGGGGACCTAGAGCCCATCTCAGGCAGCATAGGGTTAATCATGTAATATAATTAATAATTTTATTATAAAGGTTGCCTGCACCGTCAATCACATCTGCCTGAGATCCCAGCACAAGCTGTTGGACCATCATGCCCAGCTTAGACCGAACTCCAAAACGAAGCCACCCCAAAGACTTACCTGAAGGCCAGATCTACCTAGGCATGAGCCAAACATTAGTGCCCAAAAAATTCACCATCCTGAGATCTACCCTAAGCCCAACCTTAAACAAAACCTCCTCATATACAGTACTGTGCAAAAGTCTTGAGCCACCCCATGATTTCTTTATATTTTGGCTAGGAAAACGGGACAATAGGTACAGTGATTTATTGCAACATCATCTGATCATCTGTAATCATCTGCACCTGTTTTTTCATTGGTTCATGCCTTAAGTTAGATGGCTTTGTTATGCTTGAATGATTCATACGCAGGTCACTGTATCGCTTAACAAACAAAGAACAATCCTCTGAAACTGGTCAGGTACAGAGACTGGACTGAAAATGAGAGCCAAAAACTTTGAAAGTCCTTCAGGAAGCCTGGAGAACTATTCCTCAAGATTACATTAAAAAAATACAAGAAAGTCTGGCTCTTTGGAAGCAAATGAAGAAATGAGGAGTGGTTCAAGACTTTTGTACAGTACTGTATATCATGGGCTGTCACATTTCAAATCACTGTTGGTAGAACCAAACTAGCTAAAATAAAATGAGATGCCCTTGTTGATTTTACTTTATAGGAGTATTTTGAAATCGTACTCAGGATTTTCATGCTACTGAAAACGTGCTGGATATGCAGGTAACAAAAATGGAGCATTGATAAACACGTGTGTTGTATGTGTTAAAATTTGCATTTTTGTGTACGTTTATAAGAATTTCAAATTCCGAGTTGTGCGTCTCTAATTGCAGAGATGGCTCTCTCTCCACTTGTGTGTGTTACACCTGCTGAGAAGTAAAGAGGTGAAGTACAATTATGCAAACACATACCACATTATTCGACAATCACATGGCTTCCATTCTCAGCTTCGCTACACCTGCTTCCCTTTGAAGTGAAATAAAGCCATGCTTTAAGACCATAAGTACTGATAAAGCTGTCGGAGCAAATGGACCTCATATCTGCTTCCCTACAGCTTCATCGCTGTTGTGGCATAGATAACGGATTCACGTGGCAAACTCGATGTTCTGCAGGGCTGCAGCAGCAAACTCAAAAGGGATGAGAGACTGATGACGGGAATGGAGGAATTAGTAGCCACTTCAAAGGGAACTAGTGAATCGGAGGATCACACTTTTTATTCCTTGCCACAAACGAGCGAGCTTCTGAAAGACATGCAATGCTAATAGGAGCGGGACGATGTGAAAACTCACCTGAAGAACATGATTAATGTAGTGCTTAAATTCACAGATCTAGACTCTCGGTGGTAAACTCCAACTGGCCAATCTTGACTGCAGATCATATTTGTAGATGAAAATATGACACAGAGACTAATCACAATTCAGTGGGTAGGCCAGGGTAAAAAAAATCCTACTAATAGTGGCAGGTTACAGAATATGAACAATATGTAAGGGTTAACTAGAAAGTTCAAACATAAAACTCTACAAAGATGACCCAGTAACAGCTCAGTCTTGAGATATCTACCCTACCTTGACATCAAAGTAACGCCTTTGTTAGCTGGTAGCTGTGTTTGCTAATTGACACGTATGCAGGGCTGGGGAATCCCAAAGAGCATCATTCTTGCACCATTACTGAGTCCCCTGGATCGATATGGCGCACGTTTTGAACCAGAGAAACGACACTGAAGTCCATTCAATGGTTAAATAACAGCTGTAATTCTCTAAACTGTGAGCTGGGGTTCCTTCTAACAGAATCTACGTGTGTCAGCCATCTGCAGTGCACGAGAGAGTTGAAAAGACACTTTCAGGTAATTTCCACAACGGTACCATTCCACAGATCACCAACTACCCCATCAGATAGCCGATGAAAGGTCACCCCTCATAACTTGCCATAATATTCACACATCTTTGTCTAACTGTAAGCTTAACATACTTAGTAAGGTTACTTAGTAAGGTAAGGCAGTTGATTATGCAACAAAAAAAAATATTTCCAAGGCCCGGCTGAACCAGGGAAACTCGTGTCATTCTTCATCAATCTTCTGAATGTCCCAGGCAGTTACTTTCAGTTTGAAAAGCATGAAAAATTAATTATGCTCATACCAACTATGTCTGCCTAAATATATAACATGCAATTAAATTGACAATAATAACTTACAAATACACACTTCAGTCATCAATACACAGGTCTGCATATTTATTGGAAACATCGCTCTTGGAATATAAGTCAGCAAACTTTTAGTCATACTTACTGTACCTCAGTTACAGTCTAATAATCCTGCCTGCTATACTTGATGTTAGTCTAAGTAATATAATGAAAGCAAACATTCTGAAAGGCAGCAATATGCTGAAACTTTCAGCAACTATAATTATCCTTGTAGGAGGTCAGCCTCTTTGTTCTAGTAAATTAATCTTAGTGAAGCCACCTCAAACACCAGATAGTAATCAATGACCAATATCTTATATTAACAAGGACCAGATAAGCAGCAAGTAGAAGCCTTTGAAGACATCACAACACCAACCATTACTTGAATGCCAAGAGGCTAACGGAAATGCCACCCTGCTCTAAGTATTCGTTGAAGGCTGTGCCACATCAGTAAAAAAATCTGATAACACTACATGATGACTTTTGAGGCCATATAGACCAACCTCATTTCCTCTTACCACAGTCTCTCATGAAATTGGCAAAACTAAAGAGTCCACATTGTCGTAAAGATATTTAAACAAGGCTACCTTAAGAAAGGTTGATTTTACTGGGCTTTCACTCTTTTGGAGCACTGATCCAGACCCATCATGGCACTGTGTCAATAAACTAGGCTTTAAAAAGGTGGAGGCCGTGCTTAATTTGCAAATCACAAGAAGCCAGAGGTCACATTCGTCATGGAGGGGCGCTGCAACAACAGCTATTTGAGGTTCTGGTACAAAGCACAAGTCAATTGGTATGATTCATATCAAAAGAACATGCAAAAAAACTACTAATTTCATAGAGAATGTTTCATTTCATTTTGTATCCATTTAAAAGTTACGAAATGGGCAAAATCATTGTGGCTGTGAATTTTGAAGTGGCAAAGTACACTCGAGAGGTCCAGGCGGGCACATAGCTTTAAGTCAGAGGTACCTTAGCTAATCTCTGGCACGAACTAGGCCCTGTGCGGGGGTGGTGGTGACTTCATAATCAACCCTACCACGTGGCTGTTGGTAAACCTCCTTCTAGACTTCTGCCTAGATAACATCTATGACCTCAACTTTTGGTCTCAACAAAAGCTGATCATCGTAGGCTACTAAACGCCATTACACGCTCGCCATTCTGTGAGAAAGCGGGCTGTGATGCGTTGCAGCAGTGTAAATATGCAACAGCCACACCCAAACTGTGACAGCCGTGGCAGGAGATACGGTTCGAGATGGGGGCGTGTCTTCAAGAGCTGTTACTCAAAAGCATGCTGGCCATGAAAGAACGTTGCTGCTGAGAATGTGGGGGACACAACATTGGACATGTCTTCAGAAACACTACACACACACAGGCATGAACAGAAATGCAAGACTCAACTACGCACATACACAGTAATAGATAAACTAACCAACTCTATCAAGCACAGGTAAAAGATCACATATGAACATATACATGACTGACATGCATGCACCCTAATACACCAATGTGGTCAGATACAGGCTAACCCCCTTTCTACAAACATGTTCACATTAAGACACAAATCACATTTTCTCTTTTATAAGCATGCACAGTCAGACCAACCCATTTAAATGGTGCCTGTCTAACAGACACAGACTCCTAGAGCATGTAATTGCCCATTGAGAATATCAGCCAGCGAGTTGGCAGGAACCATAGAGATACACAAACTTTTGGGCCTAAAAACATAATCAGAAAGATTCTGCTGTTGTACCCAAGATGAGCTGATTAACTGAACAGCTTCAGTAAAAATATCTAGTTGAACTTGTATGCAAAATTGTATGTGCACCAAGAACCTCTGAGTACAAGTTTTTGCTAAGCAAGCCAAATAAATAAACAGAGTGAAAGGGGTGACTGACAGTATTTTGGGAAGAGCCTTTTGTCCGTACAACTGAAAAGCACCTTCAGCCATGTGATTTCCTTTATTTGGCCTTGAAGGTCTGATGTGAGGCTTGTGTGGTGACCCTACAAGCTTGACTTAAAGCCATTGGTGATATTATGTGGGAACCCTTGAGTGTCGGAGACAAGGTTTTCAGTTTCACTACATGCTAAAACCCAGGGAGTTTCTTTTAAGATCTTCCAGTGCTGAATGTAAAGGTCTTCCTGAAGATATCCTCAAATCCTCATTAGGGAAAAAATAACGCACTATGTCGTGGAACATTGTTTCTGGATGTACCATGTTGAATATAGTATATTTATTATAACGACTAAAAAAAAAGTCGTCCATTTAGATTTATATAGCCTATGTAAACTAAATACATTTCCGAATAAAGTTCGTCTGCTTTAATTAATTAAATCAATTAAATTGCTTTCATGATTTCTTATACCTATTTATAAAAGTATAAATATTTTTGCTTTTTATAGTAATTTTTTGCTATTATATCCACAGAAACACAGACAGCTCGCGCGCGTAATTACCCAGCAAACAGGGAACGTTCCCACAACGTCCAATAACGTTCTCATTACGTTCTTAACGTTCCTGTAACGTTCCCCGTTTACTGGGTTACTTTCAATAACGTCCTCATCAGGTTCTGTTGCAATGTTATATAACTAACATTCTTGTAACGTTCTTAAAACGTGGATCGGGAAACAACCAAAAAGAGCGTTGGAGGAACGTTTTAATAATAATATTTTTTTCAAAAGCGTTCCTGTAACGTCCAGAAAACTGGACATAAAAACGTTCTAACAACCTAGAAACAACGATTTAAAAACGTTCTGCTAACCTAAAATTGTTGTTAGGGAAATGCTAAACTACTAGGTAAAGTGAAATAAATGTATCAGTCGATGTGAGTACTTCACGTCAGGAGATGAGCGGCATAATTACCTGCACTTAGCCCTTGGCTGCCGTCCGGGTCCGGGGACTCCTGCCATACCGGGTACCTGGCAGCATGATGAGCCGCCGGACACGAAGTAGATGTGGCCGACCGGTGGTGGGAACGCCCCTGCGGCTGGCGACGCTCGGCTCTGCCAGTCAGGGCGAGCTGTGGGTGACTGAAATGCAGCCGGTGCTGATGATAGTAGCTCAAAGGCTGAGGATACTGGCTCCCCGTAGGCGGCACCTCCAGCACGGCGGCTCTGTCACATCTCATGTTCCCCGATGGTCGCTTGTTTGGAACGACTTTGGGGGCACCGAAAGGGCTCCTCTGCCTGCTTATTTTAGGGATGCAGGCTCCCTCGTCTGCTGTTTGCATGCCCTCCCACGTCGCTGTAAGTCACTGTCTTTCCTGTCGCGTCTCACTCCCTGCTCCGTGTTGTGTGTCAGTGCGTGTCGCCTATACCCCCCACCCCCCCTCGCCCTGTAGCGATCTCTGTGTCTCAATGTCCCCGGAGGGATGACTTTACTGACAAGGCACCGGACCAATCCTCAGAAGGAAGCGCCATTTGATGACCGTGTTCATTGCTACAGCCAGCAGGGGATACAGGCGGGACCTCTATAGTGGTACATCTGCGTATGGAGAAGGGGGGCAAGGTCTCGAGATCTGCTCTGACGTAGGGTATATCGTTATCATTTAACCCTAGGGCACCATTTAAAATGAATCCTCATCAGGTCCAGTGGCACCTAATTGGGCCTCAGACGGACGTTTTGCGTAATAATTTGCGTAAAATATGTAATAATATTACATTTATGAAACCATTCGGAGAAAGTGTTCATTATCCACGAGGGCTTCGGAAAAAAAATGAAAGAGGTGTGTATTTTCTTTGTTCGGCCGATGAATAATACAATTACACTGCCACCTGCTTGTTACCCACCTGTTGACATCTTAAATTTTGCAGCGTTCCCTTTGATTTATTACTACACGACCCAGATAGAAATTGATGCAAAACCTGTGTTGTTATATCTATATTAAAAATGTAATTTACCCTTTTGTTAAAGGAATTATGGGTGTGAATTCAACGTGGGAAATGCTGCATAGTTTGAAGATGTGCTCGTTAAATTGTATTCACATGTTCTCCCTTCCAAATAGCTTGAAGGAAAAAAAAAACGAATTACATGGGACAAACCTAAATTAAGGATCCAAGTTGATTACCTTGTATCTGTATAATACTGTTGGTTCCAAATTATTTTTAATAAAAACAGTCTTTGAGACTTCTTGTTCAAGTGGTCAATGTCATGCGTGTCTTTAAGTGAAAACCCACAAAACAATAGGACATGTAAAATTTAGGAACACACCAAACGTGAAAAACGTCTGAAGGTGCGGGTGCCACCCATTACCACCTAATATTAATTACATTTTCTGACTATATTTTAACTGTATCATTTAATTGTTTTCCTGGATAATTCTCAGCATTTCCAGCAGTGAAAGTCATCCGTCTCCCACAAATTTCTTCAGTTATGGCACAGTTTATCCGTGTGTTTATTTGTTTGTATTTTGCATTAGACTAATACAGTTTCCAAGAGCCATGCAACCAGCACACCTTATCTGTCATTCAAAATTGTTTTATTCTGCTGTTGTTTCTCACCTACCACACATCTTCCGCAGTTCTGTTTATACTGAACAGAACCTCTTATTACTACTTCAGTCTTTAGGAGCAACACCGAAACTGCAATGCCTCAGGAGTCATAAAAGAAACAGGACTTTGAGATCCACAGTTAGTGGTCCTGTCAACAGTTTACCACTGGGTACTTCACTGGTTCCCTTTGGGTGAAGACCGTCTGTAATTAACAGCCATTTAGGTGACCATGTTGGGACTCGACGCGAATAAGTACACAGGGAATAACCAAGTCATTCATTCGTGAGCCTTAATTGTGTTTCCGGTTAAAACCTATTTATTCGGATTCTTTAATCGGTTCTAATGAATTTAATAAAGCGAGAAACCAAATTAAGAGGTAAGGGCAGCCGCAAGGGGGCGGTAAAGCGCTTCAGTGGCTAAATCACAGGTGTACTCGCGTAAGATTTTACAAAACAAAGTCGACCGCGGTCACAACTGTTTGTTTCAGTATCAAAACATTTAAAAACCATTAAAATGTGCTACCAGAAGATTTCTGTTATTGTACTTACTTTCGACAAGGTAAATTGAGTACTGAAGTCAGCATGCTTTATCAAATGTATAGGCCTATATTGAATTCAACACATACACACACACACACAGAGTAGGGGATCGGACGCTGTTCATGGACGCGGGGCGGGAACGCGCACGTCAGTGAATATGAGCCTCGAACCCAGGTACAAACCGCAGCGGAGCGGGGAATACAGCTCTCCATGAGCAGTTTTCTGGGGATCAAATATCTCGAGTTCATATATTTTATGTACTCAAAACAAGCAATGTGTACTTGGAAAACTTAATGATAATAACTGTTAGACAGCTGCTGATTTTTTGGGACAGAGATACCAGAATCAAACTCCCGTGCATGTCCAAATTATAGTACTTCGTGGGAAAATGAATGTTCTGAGAGCGGTCTATTTGGTAGACAGTGAGGAACGTACCGAAGGCAGCTATGTATTAATCACAAATCATTTAACCCTTTACTAAATGTAGTTTACGCTCGATTTGAGTTGAACGTGGTAAAAGCATCACTAAACGAATGAATCATGATCGCTGAAAAGGATATCCTTCCAGAAGCGGTATAGGTCTATGGTCCTGTGAACGCTACTTTAGGAGGAGCACGACATGACTTCCCTCCGTATCTCTCCCTATCAAGTACTGTGTTGTTGATCCCCCGATCATAAAAGAACGCCCGTGTTCAGAGAATGACACGCATGGCATCTTTCGGGATGATGCGCCTTACGTATTGCCTGATGCTCGGCCAGCTCGCCTGGTACACGTGGATCTCGGACGCCCAGGGGGAGTACTGCCACGGCTGGCTCGACCATCACGGCAACGACCACGAAGGCTTCCAGTGCCCGGAGGGCTTCGACTCCCGGGACGCGGCCGTGTGCTGCGGCTCCTGCTCGCTGCGGTACTGCTGCGCCGCCGCCCACGCCAGACTGGACCAGGGCGGCTGTAGCAACGACAGGAAGCCGCAGAACACGGAGCTGCAAGCGCGTAAGTTCTACTGGGACCACTCTTCAGTCACAATGTGGCTGTTTGTGACTGCAGGTGCTCCACATCAATATGGGAATAAAGGAGAGGAGTCTGTTATTAACAGCAACCACAGTAATATGCAAGGATAAACATTTAAAATGATTTCTATGTGAAACTATTCCTCATTTACAGTACTAATTGTATTAAGCAACAATACAGTAAATAGGGCAATTTCTTCCACCCAGCTAACAATTTTAGGTTTAAAACATTGTTTTTGGGTTGTCAGAACGTTTTTGTGCAGTTTTCTGCACATTTAAGGATTATTTTTGGGTTTCTAACGTTTTAAAAACATTCCCACAACGCCCTTTTTTGGGTTAAGTTTCCTGGTCAACGTTTTAAGAACGTTACAGAAACGTTACTTATATAACGCTGCAACCGAACCTTTTAAGAACCTAATGAGAACGTTATTGTCAGTTGTGGGAACGTTCAGTTTGCTGGGCAAATCGTATTTTAAAATATTGCATCCAATTTCAAACAAAACGTCAGACAAAGCTTATGGTGCTTATGGTGTAAGTGGGAGATGTTTTTCATGCATGGAAAACAAGAAGACATCATGAGTATTAAATGAGTATATAAGTAATAATATATAAGTATATAAATTTATATATGAGTATATATAACTTAATGTGTCACTTGTGTCAGCCAGGAGCGCTTCTCCGACGGACGATATCAGCTCATGTACAGTAATAAAAGTTAATTACAACTTACAAATAAGTTAAAAATCAGAAGAACTATGCTGGAGTTGTGTGATTATTTTATTCGTTTGAAGATACTTTACCTTCCATTGATCTTCTTGGAAAAACGTCAAGGCAAACTTGGAAAAAATGACTTGCTGAAGGTTAATTCAGCTACACTGAACGAATGGGACATTCGTTATCCACTCCGAAACAAACAAGCGACATTAAAGCAGGGTTTTGGTCACCGACAGTCAGCATTACACTTATTTGTATGTTTTATGTGAAATAAAGCAAATAGTTGGGGTGAAAATGCTGCATTCCTGGAATGTAGATTAGACTATTTAAAGTCACTATTTCTTGAAGAAACTATATAAAGCACGTTTTTTCCCAGATACCATATTTGTTCTCGTATGTGTTTATAACGTCGTGCCCAAATAAGCGGTCTAATATAAGGTTCAATAAAGAAAGGAACACCGGACTGATATTCCTTAAGAAAACCACTTCATTCTTCTTGAACAGTCAGTTTATATTCTTCTTCCCATACAACTAATCAGTTTGTTTTTTGTTTTAACAGAAATAACGGCGAATTGCACTTATTAACTTTCAAGGAATATCCACCGGACTGAATTTTGCACTCCTTACGCCACAGAATTATATCACACTTAATATGTTAAAGAGGCTCAGGAAAAAAAAAAAAATAATACATACATACATACATAAACAGTAATACAAAAATAAATATGAGTTTCTTCCGTTCTCCAAAATGTCACTGATATCTTGTTGGATTGGTATAAAAGAACTCAGCTTTGTTTTCCGAACCTCTGCTTCGGAGCAGCCTGGCTAGTCCATGTGTTTGTTAAATTTCACCACCAGTTGACTTAAGTGAAATTGTAAAACTTTGTATAATTTACTTTATGAGGTATTGATTAGTGAAACAATGTGCCAACATATACATTTACTGTATATCATGTATGATAACTGCATGTTTTGCTTGTAGCATGAAGAAACGTTTTAAAACATGTAAACTGACACACTCCGACAGGCATAATATCATACTATCATAACATCAACAATATACATAATATCAACATATCATAACATCAACATAATTTAAGCATAACTTTCTTTGCCTGCTTAAGATTTTTGCCCAAACAGTCTATGCTCCTTATGTTAAAGAGCAGGTCCACATCAGAATGGCCTGAATCACAGTGTACACTCTATCTGTCACTCTGTAGGTCTAAACCCTTTATGTTAATGAATCAATCTACAGCCAATCCTGCTGCTATGATCATAATGAGCTTTAATCTTCATTGTTTATGCCACAGAACCCATCTACATGCCCTTCCTGGTGGTGGGCTCTATGTTTGTTGCCTTCGTGGTGCTGGGCTCTCTGGTGGCTGTGTATTGCTGCACATGCCTGCGGCCCAAGCGCCCGACTCAGGGTTCCGGCTGCTACTCCCTGCATGGCTGCCAAACTGAGACCATCCCCATGATCCTGACAGTGGCCTCACCCTCCCAGCGGCCCCCTTCCCGCCAGTCCAGCACAGTCACCACTGGCTCCAGCTCCGCGGGCGGAGGCAGCACTGCTCACATGGCTACACCTTCATCCAGCCTTGTTCTTCCTCCCACCTACAACTTCTCACCCTGCAGTCAGGATGGCCTCATGAGACCCATTTTGCAGCTCCATCAACCCCTTCACCTCCCCGGCCTCCTGCTCTCCCAGCCCTGCTTCTCTCTCCCCCCACCCCCTGAGCCCCTTGTAGGGGGGATGGGCTTCACAGATTTCAGCCAAAGTTGAATCCAGGACTCCTAGCTTCACAACAGCATCACACTCCCATTTCGCAATTGAAAGCTTGGGTCTACTGGCTTGTTGGTGCAGAAAGTTGACTGCCACCTACTGGTTGAAGACAGAAGGACACAGTAGAGCAGATGGGGACGCTACAATTGGGAGAGGTTATCTGGGAACAAAGAGGAGGAAATAAAATCTGGCTTCAGAAACCCTGACATAGGTGTCAGGAGAAGTCCCGCAGCCTTGGATGTCAAGAGGATTCTGGGATAGCAGTCAACCATCCTGTGTCATGTAGGTAGTAAGATGGGAAGGTGTCAGGGTTTTCTGGTATGTTTTAATAAATATATGCACTTTTAAAAATGTCCTTGAATGCGGTTTTTCGTACTTACATACTATTGTAATGATAACAAAACTGTATTAAAAAGTCACAGGTGCTGTGGTGTCCCATCATACGGGGAACAATGACAGGATAGACACCTGATATTCAGAATCTGAAGCCTTTGTAAAAGGACTGAATCTTAATTAAGTCAGTCTAGCAGGCTTTTTATTTTTAATGAGGCACAACTGTATTGTTGGTTATGCAATTCAAGTTGGAGTCGCCCAGTTTATCACGTTAAAACCAAAAACTCAACAAGTGATCAATTTAATAAAACAGCCAGTTACAAATGATTTAAGTGTTAATGTAACCCTTAATCACTGAATTCTTTCCTCATAATAAGTTCTTAATGTCCATTGGTTTTAGCATTTCTGAAGACTTAAGTCAACACAAGCTAATAGTGAACAAACTGAAATACAATTACAGCAGGTTTTTACTAGCAATGGGACAAATGAAACTTCAAAACCCGTGATGGGTGGGAGTATCCCGGATTACCATTCAATGCTGGCCAACCTAACTTGGCGCCAACATTGATTGGTTAGATCAGTATTCTCCCACATACCACGGTTCCGAAGCTTCAGTTAGTGCCAACATTGACTGGTTAGTTCACCACGGGTTTCAAAGTCTCATTTATCCTATAACTAGCTTTAACTTTAATCCCTGCAGTGCCACTCACATATTGTATCTGTGTAATTTCTTGCAACATGCTATGTGGGTGCATGTGTGTTCTAATTTCTGGAATGAAAAATTGAAAGACTTGGAGAACACACTAAAAAGAAATGTATTACATGTCCGAACATTTCTGGATGAAATTAAAGGAAGACCACTGTAAACTTCCAAATCCTGCTAGTGTATGACATTTCTATGCGTGTTCTAGGTATGATGGAAATTCTCATTTAATGTAAGTTCTATGATACCTGCAAAGGACTGGCATCTAGTCCAGGGTGTACACCAACTTTGTGCCCTATACTGCCTGGGATTGGCTCCAGGCCTCCCCCTCTGCGACCCTAATGAGGATTTAGCGGTTGGAAGATGAACTGATGGATTTACATGCGAGGCAAATGACAGCTTGTTTGTTGTAAAAGTTTCTGCCAAACGAAGGTAGAGGCTAACAGAAGATGCGACTTTTCCTCGTTTTGTAAATTTTATTTTCCATTGTCTTTCATGGCCGTAAAAGACAGAACATTTCAAAGTTGCAGCTGTTAACATGCAGCAGAATCACAGCGCAAGTAAAATGTCAGGACAAATAATGACAAAGAAAGAACACATTTGAAAAAAGGTGCATTTCATGTGTTAAACTCCGGAGAGAAACAAAGTACCATTAACACTGAACTGAGTGACACTTCCCAGTCATGCAGCCACTGATTCCATTGATGGAACATTCTAGAAAGTGGCAGTCGGCTTGGCTTCCTCCCACCCCCCCGTTGCAGTTCCCAAGCTGAGTTCATGCTTCTCCTTGTTATCAGACGTTCAAAAGTGTTTCGAATTGCGACAGCAGATGTGAACACAAACACTCGACAAAAAGACAGCGACCTGAATAAATCCATGTCATCCACAAAACGGTGCAATGTCGCGATGCTCGGTCTAAAAAAAAGACACTGGTGACTACCAGATACGCAACACCTTGTTTGGGAGGAAGCCAGTATGAACCTTAATAAAAGATTTTGGATGCCCCTCCACAGAAACACTGTTGAAAGTTAAAACATGCTTTTGACCACTACATAGAACCACTTTAGTACAGGCACCAGAGAAACACTGAGTGGGAGGATATAATACAATACAATTGACCTCCCAAACTGATAGGTGGGTGTCCAGTGGTAGCCTGACGAGGCGATATCTATATTGGTTTAAGACTCAGAAGTGCAGGGGCTATACCAAGGGCCATGCAGTAGCGGGGGAGGGGTGTCATCTCAACACCAGGGGTCATGCAGACCGGTGAAGCGGTACACGCTCACTTGCGTTCGTACACAAAGTCATGCGGCACACCTGCGACGCACCACGTGCGACCGGCGCTCACAATATACAGGACAGGCTCGCCGCAATTGGCCCCAGCAGGAACACGCATACACGCCTGAGCACACGTACACATCCGTACACGAATACAGCAACTATACTCCCATAGGGAGAGAACAACAACCTCACAGACAGAGCTTAAACCAAAGTAGCAAGAGTAGTAATATCGTTAGTAAATAAAAAAAATAAATAAATAAGTAGTAACTGCAAAACAACAACAATGCAAGAACAACACGCTTACATTTTCACAGTTGTTTCAAAATGTTAAAATGAAGTCTGGACAGGAAAAATTATATATAAAGCATGCAGGGGTGATGTACTTATAAAAATATGGACGCAAAGAAACTAGAGATAAGGAATACACTGCCAGTAACCTGGT